>CM040121.1:3091259-3366819 GCA_022559845.1 Amorphophallus konjac | reverse complement strand
AAATAATAAAATGAATAAGATGTAATAAAAATAGCACGAGGTGCTTAAAAGGGAGTTGTGATCGCCAGAGGGATTACCTCAATAAGAAGAAAAGGGGATCGCGTGTACCTGGTGGAAATTGGGATGCGGGATGGATGTAGATTTCCTCCTCCAACTTCAATCGGCCGGCCGATGAAGCGGGTCTTCTTAGTTGATTACCTTGCAAAACGAACAATAAACACAAACAAGAACAGAGGTATCAGCCCAAAATGCAGTAGTATCTATCCAAATAGACGTGTAATAATGAAGGAAAGAAAGGCACATGCGCACCTTTTTTTTTTGATTGTTTTTAAACCCCTTAACAAGACTTAAGGGAGGGGGAGTATGATGATAAAAAAAAAACAAAAAAAAAACATGAACAGGTGTGAAGAGTAAATAAAACGGAGGGATGATGATATGAATGAAATGAAACAAAGGAGATGAAAAACCCTGCTGTCCCTGGTGACAGTAAAGGAAAAAAAACCAAATGATGATGATGGATGTAGGATGAAGCACCGGAGGTAGCCCAAAGGGATGCAGAAGAGAGGCCGCAAGGATGAAGGAAGCTTCTGCTCGTGATGAAAAAAAAGCTTCTGAGCGCTCAATCCGTTGAATGCTTAAGGTGCTTAACCTTCTGCACGAACGGTCAAAGCTTCAATTTATAGCCTCGATTGGATGTGATCAAACAAGGTAAGATCAGAACGGGTAATGAGGCATTCAAGGAAGGATTAAGATCGAGCAAGAGACCAAATTATGATAGGGAACTGTGAGGGAAAGATCGAAAAAGGAAGGACTCTGGAGAGAAACACGCCTTAATAGAGGGCGTCTCTTAATGAATTGACGACTGCAACAAAGGCGTTTCTTGAAACACGACCTATCAAAGGACGTTTCTTCCTGGATTTAATTTTAGAAATAAAACTTGCTCTGTTTAAACACTGGTATAACACGCCTATGATAACGGCGTTTCTTAAAAACACGCCTTGAGAAAGGGCGTTACTCAGAAAATGCCTTTTATTTTGAAAATTGATAATTCCAGAAATTAGCGGATAATACCAGGAATTGACGCCCTGTACAACGGTCGTCCTTTCTTTGAAAACGCCTTATTACAGGTCGTGACTTTATAAATTAACGCCCTTAATAAAGTCGTGAATAACAAAAATGCAAAAAAAATGCATAAAAATTCACAAAAAAAGAAAAACTTTATATTATAAGAATATTGAAGTCCACTTGGGGCGTTTACATAATAACATGAGATTTGATCAACAAAACGTCAATTTTGGCGTGTCTACACTCACCTTCCACATGTGCAACATAATTCTCGCCATCACTCCAAGGGACCACATTCTCACTCTTATGGTCATGCCCAGCCCATGGGCAATGTCCATTCTCATGGTCCCCATACTCAATTTCAGGCCACTATTCCTATTAGACCCTCTCGTCCCAATGATGAGAAGGTCTCCCAGATTTTGCATGCATTAGATCATCTCACCCCTCAACAGATCCAAGCCCTTAAGGCCGCTGTTGAGGGTGCATCTCCTTCATCACCTCCTCCTTCCAATTCTATTCGGGTGGCCCATCACCCACCTCCTTCCAATTCTATTCGGGTGGCCCATCACCCACCTCCTTCCAATCATACTCGGGTGGCCCATCACCCAGTTACCTCCCCTATTCATTCTACTCGGGTGGCCCAACACCCGCCTCCTTCTATTCCTCCAACACGGCCCCAAGGCCCATTTGTTCCTTGCAATCCGGCCCATCCGGGTTCTTCTGCGGGTCATCCCGTTAACTCCCCTCCACGGCCTTTTTATGCCACCCCTCCTTCAAGGCCCTGCCAACCCTCGGTTGCTCAAGTTACACCCCTCCAACAGTCTCTTCTCGATAAAATCACTTTGATGGAGGAACAATTAAAGAGGGTCACGGCTCCTCCTACTCCGGTCAATCCTCTTCATGCTTTCTTGGATGATATTACGAAGATGGAGAATGAATGGAAGGATAGGAGGGATGATTATGACTTCAGCATTTCAAGCAAGCAGGGGCCGGCATTTGAAGAATCCGAGGCAGTGTACGATGATGATGAAGCTCCGCAGGCACCCCTTCCGAGTTTCCTTAATTTCCCGCTCCCCCCACTATCATTTGATGAACCCCCTGCTCAGGACGAAGCCACCGTCCCCGATCCAACCCCCATTTATGAGACTAACTGGTGTTACGATGATGGGTCGATACTTCAATCACCCACACCGGCACATTTTGAGTCTCCCCTTCTATTAAACCTCCATCAATTACACCTCCTCCAGTTACACCATTAACCTTCACACCAACCTCCCCTAAACCTTCCATTAAACCTCCACCAATTACACCTCCACTCCTTAAACCATTAACCTCCACACCATCGGCCTCCATTGAGCCTACCATTAAACCTTCTCCAATTAACCTCCCATTATCGCCACCTCGGCCTTCCATTATCCCTTTAAAACCCACTTTGCTTATTCCGCCATTTGACCCTTTACCCTTACCCGTGGTTAGTCCTGAGCAGGACTCCCCCCTTTTTGCACTCGAGCCAATCCCGACTGCTTCCGAGCAAAAGGAGAAACTCGACGTGTTTGAACCTCCGCTTACGCTCACCCATTTGCCAACGCTTTCCATCATGCCTCCACCATTCACGGAGCCTTCCGCCTCCGCCTCACCTCCCTTTACTACTCGGAATGGGGGGCCTTTTGCAAATACTTGCGCCAAAGATGATCAAGAGCCAGGCAAGAAGGATTTGGCCGTGGCTATGCCGTTCAAGATACAAGAATTCATTTGTCGGATGCCAATCCGGGTTATTGAGCCAAGCACGGTCGAAGAATCGCCGCCATGCCGAGCGCTGATGCCGTCTAAGGGCCGGGCAGGGCACCCCTTGTTCCTACTTTCGAATTCCGAATTCATTATTCCTTACAAGGGGCGAATGCCCATTTTATTCAACATTCCATATATACCACATTCAATGGGCAACACGATGCTTCCCGTTCCAACTCCCCAACTCCCTCACATTGTTGATCTTTGCCTTCCAAGGGGGTTGCCACTTATTGAAGCTCCTCTTATTGGGCCAATTGGCTATACACTTTCACTGCCGTGGAGGGGTAGTTATCTTGGTGCTAAGGGGCCGTCCCCTATTTGTTCCACCTTCTATTCATCCATTTCCCTCACATTTTTTTCGTGGGCTACTCCAAGGGTTAGGAGGAGGATCTCATCCTCTCGCCCTTCATATTCTTCATATTCTTTGCATTTCATGCATTCTCTTGCATTCATGCATTCATTGCATGCATCCCATTGCACACATTTGCACCTCCTTCTTCCCGGGTTTCCAAACCCGTATCTCCCTCGCCTTCCAGTACCTCCGGATATTCCGCATTTCTCATCCTGTTCATCTTCATCTTTTTATCCACTCTCCCTGGGACATCACGTCCCTTTTCCTGCTATCTCCCTGGAACCTCCAGGAATTTTATCCCTCCTCTTTGGGCATTTCGCCCTTTCTGATTCTATTCCTCCGGAACCTCCGGATCCTTCTCTTGTCCTTTCAAGGCATTGCGCCCCTTTCTATTTGCTTCCTCCGGAACCTCCGGACTTTCCCCTCGGGCATCGCACCCCTTTCCATTCTCCTCCTCTGTAACCTCCGGACCTTTCCCTCGGGCATCGCGCCCCTTTTCACCTCCTTCCTCCGGAACCTCCGGACCTTTCCCCCGGGCATCACGCCCCTTTCCATTCTATACCTCCGGACTTTCCCCTCGGGCATCGTGCCCTTTCTGATTCTAGTCCTCTGGAACCTCCGGATTTCCCTCCCGAACCTCCAGATTCCCCATCTTATTCTTTCTATCTCCTTTCGGGGCATCACGCCCTTTCTGATTCTATTCCTCCGGAACCTCCGGATTCTCCACTTGATTGTCTCCACCTTCCCCTAGGGCATCGCGCCCCTTTCTATTTGCTTCCTCCGGAACCTCCGGATTCTCCGTCTTATTCTCTCTATCATCTTCCAGGGCATCGCGCCCCTTTCCACCTTCTCCCTCCGGAACCTCCGGACTTTCCCCTTGGGCATCACGCCCCTTTCTATCTCATTCCTCCGAAACCTCCGGATTCTCTCCATCTTTTCCTCGGGCATCGCGCCCCTTTCCATTTGCTTCCTCCGGAACCTCCGGATTCTTCCCTTGTCCTTTCAGGGCATCGCGCCCCTTTCTATCTTATTCCTCCGGAACCTCCGGATTCTCCATCTTATTCTCTCTATCATCTCCCAGGGCATCGCGACCCTCCTGATTTCATTCCTCCGGAACCTCCGGACCTTCCATATTTCTTTCGATTCATCTTCTTGCTCCTCCGGGACTTCATATCTTTTATTCTCTTCTTCCTTTTCCGTCACCTTTTTTATCATCTTTTTCCCTATTTCTCCCCAGGGCATCGCATCCCTTCTTTCAATATTCCTCCGGAGCCTCCGGATTCCTCCTATCATGATTCTCCTCCACCACCTCCGGAACCTCCGGATCCGCATCTTTCCATTTAACAATTTCTTCTTCTGATTCCTCCCGATCTCGGGTCTGACCCGACTTCTTCCGCATCCACTGCTTTGGGCATTTGCCCCTTCTCCCATTGTTTCCGAGGCTTTAGTCCTCACTCCCCTCCCTAAGTTCCGCTTCTTCTGTAGCCTGTTCCATGTGATCAGGGTTTCCACACCTTAGTGAGGGAGTTCTAGCCCTCGCCTCTTTTCCCTTTTTCCTTATTCGTCTGAGTCTGGTCTTGGCACCACCCCTTCGTGTTAAGCCACTTTTAATCATTTGCTTCCAATCATTTTATCTGCCAAAGAGGACTATCCCACGATGATCAACCTCGCCTCTGGCAGCAGCTGCTTCAAGAAAGGTTGCAAGGTAACATTTTGGCGTAAGTACGCATTATTATGATATCATTCCCTCGTTACGTCACGCATGATTTTCTAAATGAAGTGCTTTCTTAACAAGATTAAGAGTGTTGTTTTAAACCTTTATCTTAAGCTTTTGTTTAATTGAAATCATTCTCAAAAGAGTCTTTAGGCTTATTTTTTGCAGCACCTTTGGTTATAAAGAAACCCGCGCTGGGAATTCAATATTCTCTCCCCGCTTGTTAAGAGCAACCCTTAGCTGGGCATTCCACACACTTCACGGCGCCCTTTTAGCCGGCTCCTTTGATAAAACACCGTTCCTACCTTGGCCATGCCATGAATTTCTGAAAGTCTTTTTCTCTTCTTTACTCGGCCGAATGCAGGTGCAAGAGGTTGACGGATGAGATGACCAACCTTGGTAATCCCCAATACGAGAGGAGTCTCAAACAGGGGCAGTCTTGACCCAAATCAATATGGAACTTCATTACACATCTAGCCAAGGGCTATTTATGAAAATCAAATCAACATTTTGATGCAAAATTATGAATTATGGCATGTCAAGAGTGGCAAAGTTCCCGCAGGGAAAACCCTGGTCGTATACATGTCAAGGGTCTAAAAATAAAAGGCACAAAGCCCCAGCGCAACAGACTACCTCTTTGAGGGTTAAAAACCTTGGAAGGAATTCAAGTCCCGATATCTCCCATCCTGCACAAAGTTTATCCCCAATTATTCTTCTCTTCTCCCTCCAAGACCGAATGTTTCTCAGGTATGGCCTTGGTAGGGGCACCGTTGATCAAAGACGGTCGGTTATAGGATGTCACTTACAAAGCACGTCCAGCTTTGGACAGTTTTTAGCGAAAAGGGAAGGAACAAGGACCCCTAGCCAGTGGTTCAAAACACCATTTGATGCTGCATTAACTAAGTCTAAGTCAAAATTCAAACAAAAATTTGAATATTTCCAAAATCTCCACAAAAATTTGAATATTTCCAAAATCTCCATAAAAATTCAAATATTTTCAATTTCAAAACTCATAAAAATTTGCATATTCCAAAATCCAAAAATTTTGCATTGTATTTTCTGATGGTGTTTTGCAGGAACAGCTTTCCAAGGACCAAGAGCACGGGATGGGTCCTCTCTCTACTTATTGCTATCAATCTATTGATTCTTTCCCGATATTTTCATGACATGCCACCAGGGGCATTTTTTTTTATTATCATCTCCCTATATCATTCTGATTATCATATCTCATGATTATTCATCTCCAAATCTTTTTTAATCAACTCCTGCTAATTTCATCTGATCACTCCGCCGATGGGCATTATATCAGATCTTGATCATTCATCTCCAAATCTTGATTAGCCAGATTGTCTCCTCATGATAAAACAAGAAACAATGCTATGATTTGACTTATGCTTCATGCCATATACATGCTATAATTGATGCTTTGATGATTGCTATGCTTGAATGTCTTATTCATTACTTGTTATCTTTTATATCTTGGCTAATGAATTTTTTAGCACAGGATAAGAAGCTCTTGGTCCCGCCGACTGGGCATCATCATCAAAGTCCCACGGTGCTTGCAGCTCATTTCTCAGTTCCCATGCTTATTGTTATCACCATCTCCCTGTATGCATTTTACTATATGTTATTATGTTACTAGATTATATCAAGGACCTTGTGGCTTTGGTAAATCTGGGATTTGAGTTCCCCTTCATCAAAAACAATGATGATTCCAGAGAAGTCTTAGTCATACGGATAGGCCGTTGAGCCGTCCAAGACTGGGGACGATGGTTCCCTCTTTGCGAGTTGGTGCGTGGATAAACGGGCTTCGGCTTAGTATCAGCACGCAGAATTGGTTTCTTGACCCAGTCTGGGCAGTTTAACAATATTATCCTTGATTATATTATATCTCCATTTGCTTTATTTTTTCCTTTAGCCCAGCATGCATTCATGTAGGACTTTGAATCAACTTTGAAAAATCATTCTCATAAGCTGTTTTGAGGGTTGAATTGATCTTAACATTTCCCCGATATGAGATTTTCATTGCCGAATTGAATCCTCAGTTCGTTTTATCGCTGTTTTGGGTCTTTTCTCGAAAACTCTCTGTTTGGATTTTTATCATCTTATTTTTCAAACTTTCCCCTTTGATCCACCTTGGCTGCAGCACGTCCACATGGCTGGTAACTGCTCCCCAATGGTGAAATCTACAGGTTTGTGACCTGAGGTACTTCCACCGCGCTGGAAGTTGATCATTTTTTATCTCCTTCGTGCACCGCGTGCACATCTCCCCATTTTATCCAAACATTGTTGATTTCGATGAATTTCCCGAGATTTGCTTCATCTCAAGCTTTTGATTTCATTTCTCATCAAGTGATGTTGATTGCGTGCCTCATCACACCTTGGCATCTACTTTTCAGTTTGCTACGCTCCCTTGCAAAGCAGACGCCAAGGCGGGGCAGCTGTAGACACGCCAAAATTGACGTTACTGTGAGTACATCTCATATTGCCCTGTAATGCCCCAATTTGACCCTCAAATTAGCTCTATTTGAGTGGTTTTTCTCACTTTTTTTGGATTTCTCCATTTTTCCTCTCTTTTCCTATTTTCCCCTATTTTTCTGGATTTTTCTGGATTTTTCTGGTTTTTCTGGGCATTTTTCTCTATTTTTATGAATTTTTCAGAAATAACGACTTGACTTGGGGCGTCTTTTAAATAACGACTTATCCTTGGGTGTTTCTTAAAAAATTGACGACTATATCGGAAAGGCGTCCATTCTTTCAAATTCCTATTTTTCTAGATTTTTCTGGGATTTTTTTGAAATTTTTTGAGAATTAACAACTTATCGTAAGACGTTATTTTGAATTTGAAAAAAGAATAAAAAAATCAAGAATTGAATTCACGACGCATGTATGGGCGTCACTTTTTCAAATTGATTATTTTAATATTATTTTTAACCCCCTTCTAGAGGTGATTTGGTGGCCTTCCCGGGTGTCAGAAAAATTCGTAAAAATAGTCGTTGGAATCAGCACAACGAGATACACCTCCACCTAAAAATTGGGAAAATAATATTGAGAAATAAAAAATGACCCTATTTTGAATATATTGAATTAACGTCCTTTGATAGGGCGCGTTTTAATTCACGCCTTTGTATCAGACGTGTTTCACAATTTTTCAAAAAAATAAAGATTTATTTCTAAAAATTATTTTTTGAATTAACGTCCTCATCTAAGTCGTGTTTTAATTAACGCCCTTTGGATAGGTCGTCAATTCTTGAATTGACGCCCTTGTTCAAGTCGTGTTTCAGTTTCGGGTTCCAAACGAACGCAGCCTTTCCCCAGAGAGTCCCTGCCTCGTTTGGTCGCCCTTGCCCATTCTAATCCTTCCCTCCTTGGGCTATTGCCCATTCTTATCTTTCTCTCCTTGGGCTCTTGCCCATTCTTATCCTCTCCTAACTTTGATCGACCCTATTTGAATAGAGCCATGCGGCTCTGTTAAGGGTTCCGATTTTCTTCTTCTTCTTTCTTCTCCTTGCAGGAAGGTGCTGCGCTGCTGCTGGCTGTAGGAGGGAGATCTCCCGCACATCAAGCTTCATCCGACAGAGGCTTCCTCCCGGTTGAATATCAAGCCAAAGACGCACAGGCTTTTTCTTCCTTTTATCCCCATTTCCCCTTTTATTCTTCTTAGTTCGTGCATACATGCATCGTGCATCTCTGATATTAGTTCTATTTTCTCAATCACATTGAGAACTTCCCACAGTGCGACCGCGTTGCACACATCTTTTCTTTTACTTGCATTGGCATATATCATTCATCTTTTACCTACCCTTTTGCATAGGGGTTTAAGGGCCAACACCCACAAGGTGTGTTCATACCCGAATTTTCATGCTCATCTTTATACATAGAATTTGATACTACACACCATATTTCTAATTCCAATCTTTTGGTGTTGTCTTTGATTTTTTGCAAGGGTAATAAAAGTGAAGAACTCTCTTCGTCGGCCGGCCGATTTGAAGAAAAAGGAAGCACCTACAATCAACCGCGTTTCAAGAGGTATTTTGCGATCCTTTCCCATATTATTTTCCACTTGAGACCCTCGCGTCTCTGGCGATCACACACACACTCCCCTTAGCACCTCGTGCTCATGCTTATTATTGTTATCATTTTTTATTGATATTTCTTTTAAGTGGATTTTAAAAGAGATCTACAAATTGGCGATCACGGTGGGACTCTTTGTGTCCTTCCTTTATTACCCCTTTCCCCTTAGGCACCCGCGTGTGCCGTCTCCCCTATTGCACCCTCGGTGCGTCTCCCTTTTGTGCCCCTCGGGCACCCTCCATTGGTTTTACACCCTCCCCTAAGTGATTGGTCAGTTTGTTGATTGTTTCTTTAAAATTTCCACTTATTTAAAATTCTTGATGAGCATGCTTATTTTATTGATTGCCATGATGCTGTGATTGAGTGTTAATATTGCTGGCCGTGAAGTCTTCTGGAGAAAGTGAATTCACGCCTCTGGAAGAGGCGTTTTTTTGATTTAACGCCCTGACCCAGGGCGTCTTCTGAATATTTTACGCCCTCTGACAGGGCGTTTTCCAGCACATTTCAGGGTGTTCTTGCTTTATATTGCTGCATGTGAATTCACGCCCTGCTCCAGGGCGTCTTTTACTTGATTAGCGCCCCACATTAGGGCGTGTCTTTTGATTTGACGCCTGCTGGATAGGGCGTCCTTTTATTGATAGCGCCTCACAGTAAGGCGCGTTTTACCCTGCCCCTGGGCCCCCACGTTGGTTCACGACAGTGCCGCTGTCGTTTCTTTGGTTAGTAGCGCCCCCTGCCAGGGCGTGTTTTTTGCTGTGGGTTTTTCAGAACCCTTCCCGTGGGTGAGTTTTCATGCTATTTCATGTTGATTGATCATATTGAGTGGTTGGCTTGATTTCCCCTGTTGGATTCATCCTTCATATTTGCATTTTGGTTTGGGAGCCCCCCTCCTCTTCATTAGGATCCACACACCCTCTTGGAATCGGGACGACCCTCCATTGAGCATTCCGTCTCTTTGGACCGGAAATCCCTTTTCCAAGCCTCCGTAAGTCCCCGCACCCGTGGATTCCCTCACGGACGCCGGGCAGGTTGTACCCTTTTGGAGTCCCGAGATTAGTTGGCCTCATACGTGGTGAGAGAGGATCCCTAGTTGGCATTGGAGTTCAAATCATATTGAAACTAGGTTCCCCCCCCCCCCCCCCCTTGTGTGAATCATTCAAAAATTTGCATAAAATCCTTAATTCACCAAGGTTTAAACAAATAAAAATCAAGGTAACCATTCCAACTTGTGTGTTTCTTTGCAAATTGTTTGCACATTACTTGGATGGCATAATGGCTTACTTTGATAAACAAAACAACATGTTCAATTCAATTCATGAGGATATACAACCTAGCACATCTTATAATCCTCACCTTCCACATGTTCAACATAATTCTCGCCATCTCTCCAAGGGACCACATTCTCACTCTTATGGTCATGCCCAGCCCATGGGCAATGTCCATTCTCATGGTCCCCATACTCAATTTCAGGCCACTATTCCTATTAGACCCTCTCGTCCCAATGATGAGAAGGTCTCCCAAATTTTGCATGCATTAGATCATCTCACCCCTCAACAGATCCAAGCCCTTAAGGCCGCTGTTGAGGGTGCATCTCCTTCATCACCTCCTCCTTCCAATTCTATTCGGGTGGCCCATCACCCACCTCCTTCCAATCATACTCGGGTGGCCCATCACCCAGTTACCTCCCCTATTCATTCTACTCGGGTGGCCCAACACCCGCCTCCTTCTATTCCTCCAACACGGCCCCAAGGCCCATTTGTTCCTTGCAATCCGGCCCATCCGGGTTCTTCTGCGGGTCATCCCGTTAACTCCCCTCCACGGCCTTTTTATGCCACCCCTCCTTCAAGGCCCTGCCAACCCTCGGTTGCTCAAGTTACACCCCTCCAACAGTCTCTTCTCGATAAAATCACTTTGATGGAGGAACAATTAAAGAGGGTCACGGCTCCTCCTACTCCGGTCAATCCTCTTCATGCTTTCTTGGATGATATTACGAAGATGGAGAATGAATGGAAGGATAGGAGGGATGATTATGACTTCGGCATTTCAAGCAAGCAGGGGCCGGCATTTGAAGAATCCGAGGCAATGTACGATGATGATGAAGCTCCGCAGGCACCCCTTCCGAGTTTCCTTAATTTCCCGCTCCCCCCACTATCATTTGATGAACCCCCTGCTCAGGACGAAGCCACCGTCCCCGATCCAACCCCCATTTATGAGACTAACTGGTGTTACGATGATGGGTCGATACTTCAATCACCCACACCGGCACATTTTGAGTCTCCCCCTTCCATTAAACCTCCATCAATTACACCTCTTCCAGTTACACCATTAACCTTCACACCAACCTCCCCTAAACCTTCCATTAAACCTCCACCAATTACACCTCCACTCCTTAAACCATTAACCTCCACACCATCGGCCTCCATTGAGCCTACCATTAAACCTTCTCCAATTAACCTCCCATTACCGCCACCTCGGCCTTCCATTATCCCTTTAAAACCCACTTTGCTTATTCCGCCATTTGACCCTTTACCCTTACCCGTGGTTAGTCCTGAGCAGGACTCCCCCCTTTTTGCACTCGAGCCAATCCCGACTGCTTCCGAGCAAAAGGAGAAACTCGACGTGTTTGAACCTCCGCTTACGCTCACCCATTTGCCAACGCTTTCCATCATGCCTCCACCATTCACGGAGCCTTCCGCCTCCGCCTCACCTCCCTTTACTACTCGGAATGGGGGGCCTTTTGCAAATACTTGCGCCAAGGATGATCAAGAGCCAGGCAAGAAGGATTTGGCCGTGGCTATGCCGTTCAAGATACAGGAATTCATTTGCCGGATGCCAATCCGGGTTATTGAGCCAAGCACGGTCGAAGAATCGCCGCCATGCCGAGCGCTGATGCCGTCTAAGGGCCGGGCAGGGCACCCCTTGTTCCTACTTTCGAATTCCGAATTCATTATTCCTTACAAGGGGCGAATGCCCATTTTATTCAACATTCCATATATACCACATTCAATGGGCAACACGATACTTCCCGTTCCAACTCCCCAACTCCCTCACATTGTTGATCTTTGCCTTCCAAGGGGGTTGCCACTTATTGAAGCTCCTCTTATTGGGCCAATTGGCTATACACTTTCACTGCCGTGGAGGGGCAGTTATCTTGGTGCTAAGGGGCCGTCCCCTATTTGTTCCACCTTCTATTCATCCATTTCCCTCACATTTTCTTCATGGGCTACTCCAAGGGTTAGGAGGAGGATCTCATCCTCTCGCCCTTCATATTCTTCATATTCTTTGCATTTCATGCATTCTCTTGCATTCATGCATTCATTGCATGCATCCCATTGCACACATTTGCACCTCCTTCTTCCCGGGTTTCCAAACCCGTATCTCCCTCGCCTTCCGGTACCTCCGGATATTCCGCATTTCTCATCCTGTTCATCTTCATCTTTTTGTCCACTCTCCCTGGGACATCACGTCCCTTTTCCTGCTATCTCCCTGGAACCTCCAGGAATTTTATCCCTCCTCTTTGGGCATCTCGCCCTTTCTGATTCTATTCCTCTGGAACCTCCGGATCCTTCTCTTGTCCTTTCAGGGCATCGCGCCCCTTTCTATTTGCTTCCTCCGGAACCTCCGGACTTTCCCCTCGGACATCGCTCCCCTTTCCATTCTCCTCCTCCGGAACCTCCGGACCTTTCCCTCGGGCATCGCGCCCCTTTTCACCTCCTTCCTCCGGAACCTCCGGACCTTTCCCCCGGGCATCACGCCTCTTTCCATTCTATACCTCCGGAACCCCCGGACTTTCCCCTCGGGCATCGCGCCCTTTCTGATTCTAGTCCTCCGGAACCTCCGGATTTCCCTCCCGAACCTCCAGATTCCCCATCTTATTCTTTCTATCTCCTTTCGGGGCATCGCGCCCTTTCTGATTCTATTCCTCCGGAACCTCCGGATTCTCCACTTGATTGTCTCCACCTTCCCCTAGGGCATCGCGCCCCTTTCTATTTGCTTCCTCCGGAACCTCCGGATTCTCCATCTTATTCTCTCTATCATCTTCCAGGGCATCGCACCCCTTTCCACCTTCTCCCTCCGGAACCTCCGGACTTTCCCCTTGGGCATCGCGCCCCTTTCTATCTCATTCCGCCGGAACCTCCGGATTCTCTCCATCTTTTCCTCGGGCATCGCGCCCCTTTCCATTTGCTTCCTCCGGAACCTCCGGATTCTTCCCTTGTCCTTTCAGGGCATCGCGCCAGTTTCTATCTTATTCCTCCGGAACCTCCGGATTCTCCATCTTATTCTCTCTATCATCTCCCAGGGCATCGCGACCCTCCTGATTTCATTCCTCCGGAACCTCCGGACCTTCCATATTTCTTTCGATTCATCTTCTTGCTCCTCCGGGACTTCATATCTTTTATTCTCTTCTTCCTTTTCCGTCACCTTTTTTATCATCTTTTTCCCTATTTCTCCCCAGGGCATCGCATCCCTTCTTTCAATATTCCTCCGGAGCCTCCGGATTCCTCCTATCATGATTCTCCTCCACCACCTCCGGAACCTCCGGATCCGCCTCTTTCCATTTACCAATTTCTTCTTCTGATTCCTCCCGATCTCGGGTCTGACCCGACTTCTTCCGCATCCACTGCTTTGGGCATTTGCCCCTTCTCCCATTGTTTCCGAGGCTTTAGTCCTCACTCCCCTCCCTAAGTTCCGTTTCTTCTGTAGACTGTTCCATGTGATCAGGGTTTCCACACCTTAGTGAGGGAGTTCTAGCCCTCGCCTCTTTTCCCTTTTTCCTTATTCGTCTGAGTCTGGTCTTGGCACCACCCCTTCGTGTTAAGCCACTTTTAATCCTTTGCTTCCAATCATTTTATCTGCCAAAGAGGACTATCCCACGATGATCAACCTCGCCTCTGGCAGCAGCTGCTTCAAGAAAGGTTGCAAGGTAACATTTTGGCGTAAGTACGCATTATTATGATATCATTCCCTCATTACGTCACGCATGATTTTCTAAATGAAGTGCTTTCTTAACAAGATTAAGAGTGTTGTTTTAAACCTTTATCTTAAGCTTTTGTTTAATTGAAATCATTCTCAAAAGAGTCTTTAGGCTTGTTTTTTGCAGCACCTTTGGTTATAAAGAAACCCGCGCTGGGAATTCAATATTCTCTCCCCGCTTGTTAAGAGCAACCCTTAGCTGGGCATTCCACACACTTCACGGCGCCCTTTTAGCCGGCTCCTTTGATAAAACACCGTTCCTACCTTGGCCATGCCATGAATTTCTGAAAGTCTTTTTCTCTTCTTTACTCGGCCGAATGCAGGTGCAAGAGGTTGACGGATGAGATGACCAACCTTGGTAATCCCCAATACGAGAGGAGTCTCAAACAGGGGCAGTCTTGACCCAAATCAATATGGAACTTCATTACACATCTAGCCAAGGGCTATTTATGAAAATCAAATCAACATTTTGATGCAAAATTATGAATTATGGCATGTCAAGAGTGGCAAAGTCCCCGCAGGGAAAACCCTGGTCGTATGCATGTCAAGGGTCTAAAAATCAAAGGCACAAAGCCCCAGTGCAACAGACTACCACTTTGAGGGTTAAAAACCTTTGAAGGAATTCAAGTCCCGATATCTCCCATCCTGCACAAAGTTTATCCCCAATTATTCTTCTCTTCTCCCTCCAAGACCGAATGTTTCTCGGGTATGGCCTTGGTAGGGGCACCGTTGATCAAAGACTGTCGGTTATAGGATGCCACTTTCAATGCACGTCCAGCTTTGGGCAATTTTTAGCGAAAAGGGAAGGAACAAGGACCCCTAGCCAGTGGTTCAAAACACCATTTGATGCTGCATTAACTAAGTCTAAGTCAAAATTCAAACAAAAATTTGAATATTTCCAAAATCTCCACAAAAATTTGAATATTTCCAAAATCTCCATAAAAATTCAAATATTTTCAATTTCAAAACTCATAAAAATTTGCATATTCCAAAATCCAAAAATTTTGCATTGTATTTTCTGATGGTGTTTTGCAGGAACAGCTTTCCAAGGACCAAGAGCACGGGATGGGTCCTCTCTCTACTTATTGCTATCAATCTGTTGATTCTTTCCCGATATTTTCATGACATGTCACCAGGGGCATTTTTTTTTTATTATCATCTCCCTATATCATTCTGATTATCATATCTCATGATTATTCATCTCCAAATCTTTTTTAATCAACTCCTGCTAATTTCATCTGATCACTCCGCCGATGGGCATTATATCAGATCTTGATCATTCATCTCCAAATCTTGATTAGCCAGATTGTCTCCTCATGATAAAACAAGAAACAATGCTATGATTTGACTTATGCTTCATGCCATATACATGCTATAATTGATGCTTTGATGATTGCTATGCTTGAATGTCTTATTCATTACTTGTTATCTTTTATATCTTGGTTAATGAATTTTTTAGCGCAGGATAAGAAGCTCTTGGTCCCGCCGACTGGGCATCATCATCAAAGTCCCACGGTGCTTGCAGCTTATTTCTCAGTTCCCATGCTTATTGTTATCACCATCTCCCTGTATGCATTTTACTATATGTTATTATGTTACTAGATTATATCAAGGACCTTGTGGCTTTGGTAAATCTGGGATTTGAGTTCCCCTTCATCAAAAATAATGATGATTCCAGAGAAGTCTTAGTCATACGGATAGGCCGTTGAGCCGTCCAAGACTGGGGACGATGGTTCCCTCTTTGCGAGTTGGTGTGTGGATAAACGGGCTTCGGCTTAGTATCAGCACGCAGAATTGGTTTCTTGACCCAGTCTGGGCAGTTTAACAATATTATCCTTGATTATATTATATCTCCATTTGCTTTATTTTTCCCTTTAGCCCAGCATGCATTCATGTAGGACTTTGAATCAACTTTGAAAAATCATTCTCATAAGCTGTTTTGAGGGTTGAATTGATCTTAACATTTCCCCGATATGAGATTTTCATTGCCGAATTGAATCCTCAGTTCGTTTTATCGCTGTTTTGGGTCTTTTCTCGAGAGCTCCTTGTTTGGATTTTTATCTTCTTATTTTTAATCGTTTCCCTTTGATCCACCTTGGCTGCAGCACGTCCACATTGGCTGGTAACCACTCCCCAATGGTGAAATCTACAGGTTTGTGACCTGGGGTACTTCCACCGCGCTGGAAGTTGATCATTTTATTTTATCTCCTTCGTGCACCGCGTGCACATCTCCCCTTTTATCCAAACATTGTTGATTTCGTTGGATTTCCCGAGATTTGCTTCATCTCGAGCTTTTGATTTCATTCTCATCAAGTGATGTTGATTGCGTGTCTCATCACACCTTGGCATCTACTTTTCAGTTTGCTCCGCTCCCTTGCAAAGCAGACGCCAAGGCGGGGCAGCTGTAGACACGCCAAAATTGACATTACTTTGAGTATTTCTCATATTGCCTTGTAATGCCCCATTTGACCCTCAAATTAGCTTATTTGAGTGTTTTTTTCATTTTTCATGGATTTTCTCCCCTTTCCCTCTTTTTTTAAAATTAACGCCCTGGATAGGGGCGTGTTTTTAAAACGCGGCCTGATCCAGGGCGTGTCTCCCCATTTTATCTATTTCTCCCCATTTTACCTATTTTATAAATTTGTGACCTGATGAAGGGCGTGTTTTAAAACACGACCTGACCGGGGGCGTTTCTTGATGAAAGGACGCCCTGAGATGAGGGCGTCAATTCCCGGAATTATCCAATTTTTGAAAAAAAGAATAAATGTTTTAAAAATGTTAATTAAAGCCCTTATTTGGGGCGTGTTTCAATTAACGCCTCTCCAGGAGGCGTGTTTCAGAATTTCCAAATAAAAGAAATATTTATTTCCAAAATTGATCTGGGAGTTGACGCCCTTGTACAGGGCGTGTTTTAAGTTAACGCCCCTTGACAGGTCGTCAATTCTTGAATTGACGCCCTGACCAAGGGCGTGTTTCATCTTCTGGCTTCGCAGCCCTTTCCGCAGAGAGTCCTTACCTCGTTAGACTCCTGCTTCGTTTGGGCTCTTGCCCCTTCTTATCCTTTCCCATGTTGGACTCTTGCTACTCTTATCCTTTCATCTGTTTGATCTAATCCTTTTTATAGAGCTTCTACGGCTCTGTTAAGGAGGTTCGATCCCTTCCTTCCCCTCCATTCTTTTCTTCTTCTGCCTTCCTCTTCTTCTTCTGTTTTCTTCTTCTTTTCTTCTTCTGTTTTTCTTCTTTTCTTCCTACGCAGGGGTGCTGCCTGGCTGAAGGAGGGCTTCATATGGTTCAAGCTTCATCCAACTGAAAGCCTCTCCTCATCGAGTATCAAAAGCCAAAGGAGCAAAACCAGATTTTTCTTATCCCTCCCTTTTCTCTTTTAGTTTGTTTTTATTAGTTCATACATACGCATGCATCATGTTCCTCTCTCTATGCATATTTCCTTTCTTCAACTATGTTGAATAACTCCCCTTAGTGCATCTCTTGCACACCTCCCTATTTGCATATCATTCATCATACATCTCCCATCCCTTTTGCATAGGGGTTTAAGGGCCAACACCCACAAGGTGTGTCTTGCACATCTTTTCATGCTCATCTTTCTATATAAGAATTTGATGCTACACACCATGTTCTAATTCAATTCTTTTGTGATGTTTGTGTCTCTTTTTGCAAGGGTAATAAAAGCAAGAACTCTCTTCATCGGCCGGCCGATTGGAAGAGAAAGGAGCACCTACAATCAACCGCACTCTGAGGTATTTTCGCGATCATCCTTTCCCTTATTGTTTTTCCACTTGAGACCCTCGTGTCTCTGGCGATCACACACACTCCCCTTGTGCACCTCGTGCATGTTTCATCTCCATTATTGTTTATTGAATGCTTTTCTTTGATATTTTCCTTAAGTGGATTTTAAAAGAGATCTACAACGCCGAGAGCTCCCTCCTCCTTCTTTAAAACCATGCCGAGAGCCTCATGCCGAGAAACCATTCCCCTGCGCCGGGAACCTCACGCCGAGAGCTCCCTCCTCTTTCTTTAAACCATGCCGGGAACCTCATGCCGAGAACCCATTCCCCCGCGCCGGGAAGCCTGCTTATGCTCGTTACAGCCATGCCGAGAGCCTCTCCTCCTCTGCCCAATCCTTGAGCACTCTGCCACACTAATTCGAGGGATATCTGCAGGTCACAGGGTACACCACATGGAATAAATAAACGGGGAACCATCCCCAACATCACACCGTGCCAGGGCCCAGTGCCTTTCTCTTTCGGTTTTCATCCCGGCACTCCGTGGATGATCACCTATTTCCCCTTGGGCATGTTCTAAGTTGAGGGGAGATGCTGCCGAAATCTAGTCCAATGTCATCAACCCCGATGAGTCAAGGGGGTGTCTCCGATACACTTCCCATCCGGCTCCATCTTCGGGGGAAACGAACCTATTTGGAGCATCCGGTCATGTGGAAGTGTCAAAAGGGAATATCCTAATGATTAGCCGAATTCCGTCTCGCCACTGCGTGGATGGTCTTCTATCCTTACCCGGTATGGCTCAAAGTTAAAGGTTGTGCCGCCCGATTTAGTCCGTTGAACTAAATAAATCCGCCCTCCATTCGTCCTCTTCCATAAGCATGAAGCCTTTATTTCGCACATTAGTATTTTGACTGCCTTCTGAGACCTCCTATTTTGGCGTTTAATCAAGGGTTGTCCTTCTTAGGAAGGGCGTAATTAACGTCATAGCCTTTATGGTATGGCGGACTTTTGGTCCCGACTCGGACTTCACAATCGACTGATCAAGTCAAGTCGAGGGCACAATGAAATCGTCACACATGTGACTGGCACGCCTAATAAATCAAATTAATAAATAAATAAAAACAAAATTGAAAAAGAGGAGAAAAATCCCGCGTCCACAAGTTTGGCACGCCCGGTGGGACCTAGTCTCCCTTCATCTCTACGCCAAAATAGGAGGCCCAGTGGGCCCCCCCTCAAATTTCTGATTCCGTGCTTTCTCTATTTTCAGGAAGCTACGATGACGGCTGGAATCATGTCTGTATGCTTTGATCAACAAGCGGTCGATGTGCATGTTCGAGAAGGCTACCTGGCGGTACCTCTTTCGTTCGGATCGATGCCGCCTGCTGTCGGGATGCCCAACTGCCTGGGCCTCATCTTCACTGACTTGCTCGAGATTGACAACCAGGCGCAAAAGACTGTTGTCGAGACATTGACGCAAGCTACCAGCCCCAAAATGAGCCAGGTGATGCAGGATACTCCTGAGGTCGTGACCTGCTTCGTCCATCATGAGGCGAAAAGGGGCACATCCTCTGCTGCTGGAAGAAGGAGGAGATCCGACAGGAGAGCCCGACCCACTGCTGCGGGTCGTCGGATATCCAACTCAGGAAAGACAATGTTGATTGGAGATGTCCGGGTAAACCTCAGTGGTTGCCCAAGGGCGGTCAAGCTAGACGTGACCGTCCCGATGGTGCCTACTACCAACAGGTTCCGGGTACTAGCTGCCAGGAGGGTCGACATGAAAGAGGAGGATAGAAAGCCACTGGCACCGAAGCCGCCCAAGTTCAGGCAGATCTGGCGGCCGAAGAAAATCCAGAGCTGGGTCCCAGCTCAAGAGGAAGAGAACATTGCTGATACCACTGTTGCCCGCTTCATGGCAGGAAGCAGAAGAGAAGAAGGAAAAGACATAAGAAATGTTGTTGCTGTTCACCCCAGGGCTCGGGGTAGGAGAGGTGAGAAAGAGAATGAAGGAAGAAATCTGACTACTATTCGCCCCAGGATGAGGGGCAGAAGATATCAGCAGAAGGAAGACCTCACGGCCACCCACCTCATGGCTGGGGGCAAAAGATGGGAAAGAAAGAATTATGCTGCCAACCGCTGCCAGGATGGGAGTAGAAGGTTCAGGGAGGAAGAGGAAATGAGAATAAGCGAACCAGTCGCTGCTGCCACTCTAAGAAGACCAAGAGCCTGTGCCAGACAGGCCGATATATTCAAATACTGCAGAGCCGAGCACTTGACTGCTCAGGTGGAGAGACTGGCTTATCAACAGAAGAGCCGGGAAAGATTGATGCTCCAACCAGAGCCACGAAGGCACAATCAAGAGGAGATGAAACAAGTGGCTCGAGACTACCTGGGGAACTCCGCCCTCGGGCGGCAAAGATTATCCCGTGCCTTGGGCACCATGGATGAAGAAGAAGAAGAAACCCTTCAAGAAGTGATGCTCGGAGTCTCCTCCTCCGATTCCAATGATTATGAAGAAGGCCACAGAGCCGGGTATGGGAAAGAAGACCTGCATAGGGAAGAAGCTAGAGAAAGAATATCAGTCTTTGACCGGCTCAAATACCCCGATCAGGTGAGAAGGAAAGTCCACAGGCAGAGGGAAAAGATGCAGATCTTTGCCTGCAATATGGCCGGGCTTGTCAAAGGGCAGGATATGTTATCGACACAGCCAGATGAACTGCTCAGACTGGCAACCAGACCAGGTCCCGTCACAAGGAGAAGTCAGGCGGCCAAAGATAAGATGAAGACTAATGATGAAGCCTACAAGATCACCACTATGACAGTTAATGTGGTGACAACGGCAGAGGAAGACAATCCCTTCGTTGATGATGCTGAAGGGACTTCAGAAGATCTACAGATCCCGTCAACCCTGGATCCCATGATCCAGATGATGTTTAGAAGATATCAACAAGAGATCAATGCTCTCAGAAGACAGCTAAATGAGAGGCATGAAGTCACACCGGTCTCCAAGCAAGCCGAGCCTGTGGGGCAGACTGCCAGCTCAACAGAAATGGCTATTCCATCTAATCCTCTCCCGACTGATAAGGGCAAAGCGCCGAGCCAACCCGTTCTGTAGCAGACGGTAGCTCAGCCCTCTGTATCTCAGATGCAGCCTGCCGCGCCTACCTTGCGCGCAACTGTGATGACAACTCCTTACAGTCAGCCACAAGCTCACTTCTTCCTGGAAAACATAGATCCAGCCATAGCCCAGAAGCTGATGATTGAAAAGATTGTGGAGATGAAGCTGTCTGAAAAGACTGGTGATGATGCTAGTACCTACGATGTGTACAAGGTACCGTATCTTCCCCAGTATGCTACTAAGAGACTACCTCCAGGCGTCAGTAAGCCGCCGAAGTTTGAAAATTTTAATGGCCAGGGCTCTCCCAGGGAGCACATAGCTTACTATACCACAATTATGGGTGACTTGGCAGCTGATGAAGCTTATCTGCTTAAGTTCTTCGGCTCATCCCTCACCGGGATAGCCTTTGAATGGTATTCAAGCCTGCCGGCTGGGTCAGTGACCGATTGGCCTGATATGCAAAGAAAGTTCCGCGACAGATTTCACGTCACGGAAAGAGAAATTACAATAGCAGAACTATATGCAACCAGGCAAAAGCAAGATGAAACAGCATTGGACTACATCAAAAGGTGGAGGAACTTAGCTATGAGATGCAGAAGACCTCCTCATCAAGAAGATGCAGTGCAAATATGTAAGCAGAGCCTCAGGAGAGAGGTACTGGAAAAGATGATTGGTGCAGATGTCAGAACATTTGACCGGCTGAACAATATAGTGGCGGAGGTCGAGACGTTCCTGTCTAAGCGTCCGACGGCTAATGCTCCAACTGTGCCGAAAGGGAAATCTAATGATCGACGACCATCGCACTCTAAGGCCAACACCGTCGATTTCAGAACCTTCGAGCAACAGAAAGGGAAGAAGGGTGCAGATGAAGCTCCCCCGCCAGCAGACACAGCAGAAAGAAAAGATAAAGTCTCTTTGAGAAACAAAATGAGGAAGCCGTACTCTTTCCCGAAAGATAAGATAGCCGCACTATTCAACTGGGCATACAAGTTCAACAAGGTAACATTGCCTGAGCCAAAGAGACCCGAGGACGCGGCAAAGAAAGGTGATCCACTGTTCTGTCCATATCACCGTGCGCTGGGGCACGCAATTGAAGATTGCTACGTCTTCAAAGATATTATGGAAGGCATGGTCAAAAAGGGCGAGCTACAGCTGGGAGATTACCAGGTAGAGCCACCTCGTCCACATGAGCCTCCGGCATTAAAAATGGCCGCCAATATGATTTCAATCTACCAGCAGCTGCCTAAGGAGGCCGTTGAAGAATGTACTAGGCATACTTATGAAGCTTGCTTCCTCACCCCACTGAAGGATCAGGAAGGATGGCAGATGAAACCCATAAAGAACAGAAAGAAGACTCCCGCAGCCAAAACCAATGGAGCATTTATCCGCGGTGTCACACCAAGACCTGAACCTCCTCCAGTAAAGCCAGTATGGCGCACAGCTGAGACAGGGCCAGTCATCCGGATCCCCACTCATAACCGGAGAAGACAAGTCCCCCTACTTGCACATAAGGAAGTAAGTCCTGCAGCCAGGCGTTTACAGCAGTATATTAATGGGCTCGATGAATATGAGTAGAAAAAGCCCGGGCACCTGTTAGTGAAAGACTGTATACTCTGGGAACAGCTCGAAGAATTGAAAATTATAGAGCAGTCAGAGGCAGAACAAGAAAAAGCTGAGACTGAACCCTTCTGGGGGCAGGGGCCAATAAAGCCAAATTCCCAGAAAAAGAAGAGACGGCTCAAGTCCAAGAAGGGAAAGAGGGTCGTGACAGTACAATGTAACACCCTGTCGGCACTCTTTACCTCGCCTGGGGAGGGTGATGAGGATGAAACATCAAATGCCCCGCTAGAAGCCAACCATGCCGAGGCCTCAACCTCAGCACATGCAACACGCTCCGGAAGAAGGTGGGGGCGCCCACCACCAGCTAATCATAACATTATGTTCAGAGGGGAACAGCCCTACCAGATTCCCGAACCGGAAGTACGAGGTGTCCAGGTTCCTCCCCCTGCCAGCTTGTACCAAGAAAAGAAGAAAGGAGGTCAAACTCCAACATTTCTGGAATTTCTGTCTAGTCTAGAAAATGGGCAGTCGATACAGGCTGGGCCAGATAAAGGCAAGAGACCTCAGCAATCGGCGTTTGTAGCCTACAAGCAGAATGAGAAAGAAGGGGATAACCCTCTGACGGCACCAGGGGCCGTTGCTATAGAAGAAGCCCCCCAAGAAATCAGTCCAGAGGATGAAAACAGCACTGGGCAGCAGAGGCCACGAGCACCACATGAACCTCCAAAACCCCGATGGGCGGAAGAAATGAGACTGTCTAATGTCAGGGTGGGCAGCCGGATCATGAAAATGCTAAAGAAGCTCCCTACCAGATTCTCCATCTGGGAGATTCTCTCTCTGAGTGAGGAGGCTCGCCAAGCAATTGTTGATGCCTTGCAGTCGTCGGCACAATATGAAGCACTCTTGACAGAAGTGAATTCTGGGCTGTCAGTTACATTCACAGAGGATGACATGCTGATTCCGAATTCTTGCCATAACAGACCGCTATATATGAGGGGCTCCCTGAATTGTCAGCCACGGAACAGGATACTGATAGATCCCGGGGCTGCCGTGAACATTCTCCCATACCGCATCTACCAAAAATATTACTTTGATCTTCAGCTTACCAAGGTCAGAGACATGAAAATTGCGGGATTCAACCAGAAATGTGAGACGCCCCTTGGGGTGGCTGATTTTAACCTCACATTGGGGGACCTCACTACCGTGGTACAATTCTATGTAATCGACTCCAACACCACATATAAGGCCCTGCTGGGGAGACCGTGGCTGCATGAATATCAGATAGTGCCGTCCACGCTGCATCAGTGCATTAAATACTGCCATGAAGGAAAAGAAGAAAGGGTGTTTGCGGATCTACATCCCTTCGAAGTATTCGAGTGCCATATGCTCGATGCATCCTACTACACGGAGGTGTCGCAAAAGGGTGAAGAGAAAGAGGCTGGGATCGGTCAGAAAAAGCCGGCGATGAAGGCAAGAAACTGGTCTCCCTCGCCACCAAAGGGCTATATTAAAAAGCATGAGGTATCTCACATCTCTTATGCTGGTGACTTTGCCCGGATCACCCCTCCTAGCATTCGCCCGGATGATATCGATGAAGAGATGAAAGAAAAGTACACACAGGCAGAGGTTCCGCAGGGTTTAGTCAAACCCATCGCCAGCCTAGAATACCAAACGGTGCTACCACTGAAGACTATGGAAATCCCTCGCTTCTGCGAGCCTCCTACCATATTCTACACCGGGGAGCCAGTCGAAGACGATGATCAAGACTGCATGGTCCCTGAAGAATCTGCAAACCGGATGGTGCCGATCACGGGCTTGGACTATACTACCCAGCGGGTTTCGCAGATGTTCTCTAAAATGCAGATGCCATCACTACAACCTGTTGCCCAAAAGAAGGCGTTCCAGGAGCTGTGGGATCCACCCCGGGATGATAAAGAACTGAGGAAGATCACTTAGCACCCGGGATTGGGTTATACCCTTCAAGAATACTATGAAGCTGAAGTGGACGTCATCTCTGTCTCTTACCAGCATGAAGACCCTTCCGAGGTGGGATATGACAAGTACCCCTCGGAAGATGAAGAAATCATTTATCAATCCATAATGAACAATGAAGCCCCAGACAGTCAGCTGGAGACGGGGACATCTGATGAAACAAAGAAAGATTGGTGCTGGGAAGACCTACCTTGCAAAGAGGATCTGTTCCATGCTGAAGCAAAGTTTGATACGGGAACCCCGGATGAAGACCAAATAGCCAAAGAGCTGAGGGAATGCCTGGAGTTTGAGCGCATCCTGGAAGAAGTCCGGGCTCTACAAAATGATGATCTCTCAAGGGAGTCTGCATCAGAAGAGCCTCTAAGGGCGGAAGACTCCATCTTTGAGTTTTCTGCTGATCCAGTTACGTCCTCGGGGTAGACTGAACAGAATCCAACAATATTGGCCGTATATGATGAGCCAGCACCTGCTGATGACCAGTATGATGAAACAGAGAATCATGAAACTGAAGAAGATTATATCCCGGGAGGCTTCATTGACTTGCAAGAAGCCCCGCCCGAGGTCGAAGATGGAGGTCAGGCCACCGTCGATGAGCTTGTGGAAATAAATCTGGGGACCGCAAATGAGCCAAGGCCGACATTCCTCAGTGCACTGCTAGAGCCAGCTACCAGGGAACAATATGTACAGTTCTTGAAGGAATTCCGAGACTGCTTTGCATGGACATATGATGAAATGCCGGGACTGAGTTCTGATGTGGCGCAGCACCGATTGGCAATAAACCCAGAGGCTAGCCCTGTAAAGCAGCCTTCCAGGAGAATGCGCCCTGAATTAATAAATCAGATTAACAAAGAGGTTGACAAGCTGATTGATGTAGGCTTTGTTGAAGAAAATCAGTATACTACATGGTTAGCCAACATAGTGCCCGTAAAGAAGAAGAATGGGCAGATTAGAATATGTGTTGATTTCCGGGACCTTAATAAGGCTTGCCCGAAAGATGACTTTCCAGTGCCAATCAGTGAAGTGATGATCGATGCGACTACTGGTCATGAGGCTCTATCATTTATGGATGGGTCATCCGAATACAACCAAATCTAGATTGCTGAGGAAGACAGAGTGCACACTACATTCCGTACCCCGAAGGGGATATTCCACTACAAAAGGATGCCGTTTGGCCTCAAGAATGCCGGCGCTACCTACCAAAGAGCTATGACCAAGATCTTTGATGATTTGCTCTTCAAGAAAGTAGAGTGCTACATTGATGATTTGGTAGTAAAAACTAAAAGAAGAGAAGACCATTTGCAAGACCTGAGGGTAGTATTCCAGAGGCTGCGCAAATATGAACTCAAGATGAATCCCATGAAATGCGCCTTCGGCGTGTCCAGTGGAAAATTCCTCGGGTTTATTGTCCGGCATAGGGGCATTGAAATCGACCCATCCAAGATTAGGGCTATCCAGGAGCTCCCTCCACCAAGGAATTTGCCCGAGCTGAGATCTCTGCAAGGGCGGCTGGCCTATATCCGACGATTTATATCAAATCTGTCGGGAAGATGCCACCCCTTTCACAAGCTCATGATGAAGGATGTACCGTTCCTCTGGGACGATGGATGTCAGGAAGCCTTTGATAAGCTGAAAGAATATCTCAAGACCCCTCCGGTGCTGGGGGCACCAATTAAGGGCAGGCCCTTGATACTGTATATCGCAGCCACATACTGTTCCCTGGGGGCAATGCTGGCACAGATAAATGAAGAAGGCAAAGAACAAGCCTTATACTATCTGAGTAGGAGGCTGATTAGAACTGAAGAAAGCTACAGCTACATAGAAAAGACCTGCTTGGCACTGGTCTTTGCTGTCAAGAAGCTCCGACACTATATGTTGTCACATGAAGTCAGATTGATATCTGCAGCAGATCCGCTCAAATTCATATTGACTCAGCCAGTACTGAAGGGCCGATTGGGCAAATGGGCAGTGATCCTGATGGAATTCGATATTACCTATACACCCCAGTGGGCGATAAAAGGACAGGCCGTGGCTGATTTCTTCGCAGAGCATCCTGTGCCGGAAAATGATATGCTAGGGACTGAGTTACCCGATGATGAGACACTCGAGGCCTGCCAGACCCAGTCAGTTATGTGGCAACTATTCTTTGATGGAGCATCCAGAACAGAGACAGACTCCGATGGAAAGACCAGAATACGGGCTGGAGCCGATATTGTGCTGAAATCACCAGAGGGGGAGGTCGTGCATACTTCTTGTTCTATAAACAAGCCCTGCACCAATAATGAGGCCGAGTATGAAGCTCTGATAATCGGGCTATATATCAGCCTCAACATGGGTATCCAAATGCTTCAAGTATTCGGGGATTCAATGTTGATAATAAAATAGATCCAAGGGGAGTTCGAAGTGCGGAAGCCAGAACTGAGTCCCTACCACCAAAGAGCTGTGCGCCTCATGGCGAAATTCTACCATGTTGAGCTCAAGCATGTGGGCCGTGGACACAATGCCCAGGCTGATGCACTAGCGAAGCTGGCCAGCTCACTAGCAGTCCCACCAAATAAGACACTGAACATTGTCGTTATGAACCGGCGGCAAGTACCCAGTATGCTGGAAGGGTGCCCCGAAGAAGACGAGGTTGCCACCATCAGCACAGAACAAGCGTCTGATTGGAGACAACACTTGCTGCAGTAGTTTCTACACCAACAACTGCCGCAGATAAGAGAAGAAAAGATGAAACTCCTAAGAATCAAAGATTCTTATGAACTCAGGAATGGAATTTTGTTCCGAATAATGGCAGATGCACGCAAGAAGATTCTACTTCGCTGTCTGTCCACTGAGGAAGCCTGGCAAGCGATGAAAGAAACACATGCTGGGACAGCAGGTGCCCACCAGGCTGGTCCCAAGATGAAGATAGAAATCAAGAAGCTGGGCTACTATTGGCCCACCATGTTTGAAGACTGCTGTAAATTTGCAAAATCATGCCAGAAATGCCAGGAGCATGCTACTGTGCCTAGAAGGCCTCCTACAACTCTGCACCCTACAGTTCCCAGCTGGCCATTTGCACAATGGGGAACTGATGTAGTCGGGCCACTGCCGACTTCCTCGGCCGGACATAAGTACATACTGGCCATAACAGATTACTTCTCCCGATGGGCGGAGGCTATAGCATTAAGAGAAGTGACTGGTGAATTGGTCGCCAGATTCATCAAACAGAACATTATCTTCCGGTTCGGGATCCCCAGCCGAATAATATCCGACAATGGAAGTCATTTCAGAAATCAGAAGGTCTATCGGCTTGCTGAGAAATATAAGATCGAATGGAGGACCTCCACTCCTTACAATCCACAGGCAAACGGATTGGCAGAAGCTTTTAACAAGACTCTCTGCACCTTGCTGGCCAAGGTCGTCAGTTCTAATAATAAGGACTGGGAAGAGAAAATGTATGAAGCTCTGTGGGCATACCGCACCGTCTTCAAGACACCTACAGGGTGCTCGCCATACTCGCTGGTATACGGCTCAGAGGCAGTGGTTCCGCTAGAGCTGGAAGTCCCGTCACTCAGAGTGGCAGTCCAATATGGCCTGGCCCGTGGCGAACAGACCAATGTAGAAAGAAGACTAGAAGAACTGGCCGAATTGGAAGGGAAGCGCCTCCGAGCTCAGAAGAGTATCCAAATGTATCAGGCCCGCATGACCACTGCATTCAACAAACTCGTAAGAGGACGAGAATTCAAGAAAGGCGATCTCGTCATGGTCAAGAAAAAAGAAGTCATGGCGTCTACGAAGGAGGGGCCTACATGGTTGTTAACCATCAAGGGGAAATCCAATTCTCGCCACTCAACGAAAGACATCTGAAGCTGTATCATACGGCACAACCAACATTCCCCGAGTAATCGGGCAAAATCTACCCCTTTCTTGGTCTAGCGGCACTCCACCCTAGCCAAGCTACCCTTTCCTTGGTCCAGTGGCACTCCGCCCTAACCGAGCTGCCCTTTCCTTGGTCTAGTGGTACTCCGCCCTAGCCAAGCTACACCCTTCCTTGGTCTAGCGACACTCCGCCCTAACCGAGCTACCCTTTTCTTGGTCTAGCGGCACTCCGCCCTAGCCAAGCTACACCCTTTCTTGGTCTAGCGGCACTCCGCCCTAGACAAGCTACCCTTTCCTTGGTCCAGTGGCACTCCGCCCTAACCGAGCTGCCCTTTCCTTGGTCTAGTGGTACTCCGCCCTAGCCAAGCTACACCCTTTCTCGGTCTAGCGGCACTCCGCCCTAGCCAAGCTACACCCTTTCTTGGTCTAGTGGCACTCCGCCCTAACCAAGCTACCCTCGTCTTGAGCTGGTGGCATTCCGACCTGTCACCCTCTAAAAAAAAAGAGAGGAAGGAAGAAGAAAGAACAAAAAGAAAGTAAAAAAAAATGGGGTTAAATACAGAGATACCCCGTCAGACTTGCTCCTATATTAGGGACAAGTGCAAAAATGGCCCAAAACCCAACTGTGGTGAAAACCCGAAAGAGCACTGCAGGCAAAATCGGGTACCCCGCCACGTGAAAACCTGAAAGGGCGTGTGGGCAAAAGTAAGAGGGAGCTGGCTCCGGCGAAAACCTGAAAGGGCGCTTGGGTCGGTAATGTGCTGATTTCAAAGAAAGCCTCACCTCCCACCATAAAACTCCTCGTCAATCGACCGGCGCCTTGCCCGATCAACGATTAAACCCATCCGGAATGGACCTTACGTCTATTCTGTTGAAGCCTTCATGCATTGCTCAAGAAAAAATTTCCCTCGATAATAAGCCCACCTCGGGATAGACCTTCCGTCTGTTCTGATAAAACATTTCCACTTGTTTCTGTCTAAAACCCACCACGATGAAACCTGTCCGGTTTAGACCTTACGTCTATCCCGATGAAACCTATTCTACGTCTCACCGCGATGAAACCTGCTGTTGATCGATTGGCACACTGCCCGATCTATGATGAAACCTATCCAATTTAGACCTTCCGTCTACCCTGATGAAATCCATGAACTCCTTGCATTGGCATAAATCCAATACCGATGATGAAACCCGCCATTGATCGATTGGCACCTCGCCTAATATCAATGATAAAACCCTACCCAGTTTAGACCCTACGTCTATCCTGATGAAGCATATGAAATCCTTGCATTGGTATGAGCCAATACCAATGATGAAACCCACTAGGGTGGGCCTTCCGTCCGCTCTGACATAGCACAACGCTGCTCTTTGAATCGATTCAGACCCTCCGTCTGGATAGATCATGAAACTCTATTCCTTTGCGTTAATGTTAAACCCCACATTAACGATGAAACTCACATTTTCAGCAAACGGCCTCGTGCCCGAGCTGCTATCCATATCCTCTAAATCAATTCGGACCTTTCGTCTGGATAGATCATGAAACCCTACTTCCCTTTGCATTGATGTTGACACCCACATCAATGATCATGTGTCCACAATAAACATATGGCGCCATGGTCCACAGGATGAAAGTTCTGGTCCTAGAAAAGATAATGAAAAAGAAAAGAGAAAGAAAACGACAAAAAGTACGTATATAGAAATGGGGTTAAAAATAGAGATACCCCGCCAGACTTGTTCAGGCATTCTGGACAAGGGCAAAAATGGCTACAACCCAGCTGTGGTGAAAACCCGAAAGGGCACTGCAGGCAAAATTGGGTACCCCGCCACGTGAAAATCCGAAAGGACGCGTGGGCAAAAGCAAGAGAGGGTTGGCTCTGGTGAAAACCTAAAAGGGCACTTGGGTCAGTAATGTGGTAATTCGGAAGTTCCATGCCAACCGGCACGTTGCCTTCACCTCCCCTTCACTGATGAAGCCTTCCGTCGGTCATCTGGCTCTATGCCCCACCGATGATAAAGCCCTTCCGGGATAGATCTTACGTCTACCCTGATGAAATCTACATACCCTCTTTCACATGTCCCACTGACAATAAAATCCGTCACCATTCTGATAAAGCCTGGCCAGTTCGGACCTTACGTCTGTCCTGATCAAACTCCTGAACCTTCCCTTGATCGATCGGCTCCTTGCCCGGTCAACGATGAAACCCTACCAGGATAGACCCTACGCCTATCCTGATGAAACCTACGTATTTCTTGGAAAAGTCCCACCCGCGATAAAACCTGCTGGAATAGACCTTACGTCTATCCTGATGAAACTTATGAAATTCCTTTGCATCGATATAAACCCAATATCGATGATGAAACTAGCTATTGATCGACCGGCACCTTGCCCGATCAATGATGAAACCTTGTCCAGTTTAGACCTTACGTCTATCCTGATGAAACTTATGAAATTCCTTTGCATCGATATAAACCCAAAATCGATGATGAAACCAGCTATTGATCGACCGGCACCTTGCCCGATCAATGATGAAACCCTATCCAGTTTAGACCTTACGTCTATCCTGATGAAACTTATGAAATTCTTTTGCATCGATATAAACCCAATATCGATGATGAAACCAGCTATTGATCGACCGGCACCTTGCCCGATCAATGATGAAACCTTATCTGGTTTAGACCTTACGTCTATCCTGATGAAACTTATGAAATTCCTTTGCATCGATATAAACCCAATATCGATGATGAAACCAGTTATTGATCGACCGGCACATTGCCCGATCAGTGATGAAACCCTATCCAGTTTAGACCTTACGTCTATCCTGATGAAAATCACATACCCTTTTCACGTCCCACCTGTGATCAAGTCTACCCAGTCTAGACCAGATGTCTGTTCTGATGAAACCTATAAAACTTCTTTACGTCGATATAAACCCAATATCGATGATAAAATCTGTCACTGGTCGTTTGATACATTGCCCCGACCAGCTTTGAAACCTGTCCGAGATGAACCATCCGTTTGTTCCAGACGATGTTCTAAACCGCTTTTATTCAGCTACCCCCAGGATTGGGTTTAGGCACCCTCCGGATACCGTCGCGCGGTGGAGCGAGTTCCCCATCCTTTCTCTGAAAGGGTGGACGCTCTCCTGCTAGGTACGGGCTGTTCGCATGGGGACCGCTGAAACCGTTGCCAAATCGCCGTGAAATATTGATGGTGCGATAAGTAAAGGATGAACCACATATGAGACTGGTGTAAAGATTCCTTTTCATTGAATAAAAAAAGGGAATATAAGAAGGGCCCCTGAGGGGGAATTGTATTACAAAAAGGGGGAAACAGATATTCACGGGAACCGGAATATGTCTTCGAAGGCCAGAAGCCCTACATGCGGGGCAGCCCCCAGCTCAAGAAGTCGAGCCTCCTCCTCCTGCAGCCGAGCAGACTCGTCTTGAAAGGACGCCACCTGCCCCTCCAACAGGGCTACTTCCTTCGCAAGCAGCGGCCGAGAAGTTGTTATCTGCGGCAGTTCAGCCCGGAGGTCAAACAGTTCAGCCTCCAAGATGGTTATCCGGCTGCGCACGAACTGCTCCCGCTGCGCCAGAGACTGCAGTTGGCATTGGCGCCCCTGGAGAACAGAGCCCACCTTCTCCAGCTCAGATTTGCACTCCTTCCTTTGCAACTTCAAAGCTGCCAGTCTGTCAGACATAATATGTGCCAAGAAGTCCCGGCGATGTATAAACTTTAACAACAATAGAACCCGCTGGGCCCATATTTCCATGGGACAGCCCATCGCCTGTAGACCGGCGGTGAAACGCTCGGCTATCTCCTTCAGCAACAGATAAGTCAGTCCAGGCTGGGACTCCACCAGCTGGTGCAGCATGTCAAGATTTTGCCAGACAAAACTCTCAGATGAAGCGAAGCCAGGAGAAGGAACTGGAGCTACTTCGAAAGTCACCTCACTGTCTATGTCCGCCCATGGTGTAACATCAGGCTGGGAAGAGGAAGACGGGAGGTCTGCGGAAGGTGCCAACTGAGCTCTCTCTGCAACCCCTGACGAAACCAAGAGGCCTTCCACCTCCATCTCCTCGGGAGTTGCTATTTGAATGCTCGTAGGGGCAACTTTAATAAGTGCTGGAGCGGCTGCTTCCTAGATCCCCAATATGATACCCGCATCTTCAGCATCCTCTTCTCGGGGCACCTCCTCCTCATATTTCGAGAGCAAGGAGATCGATTCTGGGTCAGTTATGGACAATACTCAAGTCTCTGTGGCAGCTACCTCCCCTTCTTCCATCCCCGCTTTAGCGGCCAGTTCCTTCAATGTCAAGGCGGCAGGGGCTACGGACTGTAGAGGCAAAAGTTCAGTTTCCCTAATTACTGTTATGGGAATTGCTGACTCTGGCGTAATGGTCATCACTGCGGCCGGTATAAAGGCAGAACCCCTAGCTGGGTCCGTCTCAGCTCTAAAATCCAAGACCCGGATGAGGGCCGAACTCTCCCCCGAGGTCCTCAAGTCCAGCAATGCTAAGTCTGTAGAAGACTGTACCCTCACCGGCACAGGGCGAATTATCTCAGAAACGCCTGCACAAGTGGCTGACGAAGTAGGAACAATAGCCAAGGTGTCAGATAGAATGGCTTCAAAGGCTGCAGTCGCTACCAGGCTAGCAACAGGGGATTCCTGTGAATAGATCAATGCAACATCAAGCAGCAGATAAAAAAAATAATAACAACAATAATGAGGAAAAGGAGAGAGACCCACTTCTAATGTGATGTCGATATCCTCAAAGGAGTGCAAGGAAGAGGAAAGCTCCGCCAAGGAAGCAGCAAAGGGAGGAGTTATATCTGCCTCGGTGTCCAAGCCAGCAAATTCTTCCGGTAGTTCCTCTTCAGAAGATGGCACCAGCAGTTTGGAGGGGGTGAACAGTGGGACAATGGCGGTACATACAAGTGGGGCCTCTGATTGGGAGATACCCTCCGTCTCGCTCTCGCTGAAATCTGCTACTTCTCCCTCTGCCTCGGAAGCGGTCGCGGAGCTGCTAGAAGAGATTTCTACGCTATCCACGGGCGGGACTTGCGTCCCTAACGGCTGCCTAGATGAAGACCGGGTAACTATGCGCCTCACAGGGACAAGGCCCCGTTTCGTCTGGGTCTTATGGCCCTCCTGTGGCTGAATTATATCGCCAGCTGCTCCCGTAACTGCAGCCCCCTCACCGGCCGTCATTGCAGGGAAAGGTTCGTGAGAGAGACAATAAACAGATAATCGAAATGTGCAAAAGAAGATGAAAAAGCACACTTACCCTCCGCCTCACTAGCCGGCGTGGGGGAAGGCAATCTGGTCTCCACCACGGAAGGTGTCACAACTGGCTCTTGGGCTGTACAAAAAGGGGGGGGTCAGATTCGAAGATTTCTATAAAATTCAGCAAAAGACGATGAAAGATATAACTGCAGGCTGTTGATGTTACCCTTGACTGACGTCTGGGCGCCCTCCCTTTGAGATTCAAACTCATCAAAGGAGGGGATATCAGGAAGAGGGGTCCCAGGGTCCGTCAATGCTAAAGCCGACTGCCGAGCATGGGCCTTCTTAGCCTTCCTAGCCTTCCCAACTGCAGTCTTCACTGCAAAAATCTTTCTCTTCTTGCCCGGAGGCAGGGGAGTGGTCGTCGGTGCTGCTGCAGGGACTTCGAAATAAGCAGGCTTCTCAGCTTGCGCAATGATTTTTCTGTAAAGCCCCTGTCGCTTTATATCTGGCCTATCTGTTGAAGATGTCAAAGAAGCAATGAGACCAGTAGATGCAGAGTTTGAATAACAAACAGAAAGCACTACAGTCAGAAAGGAAAGACCATACCTGTTGGGCCATCATAAAAGACAGAAAGCGGCCAGTACAGATAAGCTACCTATTTGGAGCGGAAAGCAGCCTCCTTGACAAGCCAACAGACATCACCAAATGTCTGGCACTTCTCCACTAAAGATGCCAGATCGCTATGACCATAGAAATCAAGACATCGAAATAAGTCGAGGTGGTCCATACCCCAGCCGTCGACATAATGAAAAGAAATAAACAATGGCTTATTCAATATGCCGGCTATCGGACTCTCTGCAGATAACCCATGTACATTCAGCAGAACAAACAGCCAAGACGTGTGCTTGTAGTACGTCTGAGTCCTATCTTCCCTGCGCACAAACGTCCTGTAGGGATGAAATCTATCTGTCGGACCCTTCCAGGGGACGACCGTCAGGAGCGGTGATAAGTGTGTATTTTTCCTTCTTAATTCATAATTATCCACATTTTTATGAGCTTAAATTATGATCAATAGACACTTCTCACACTTACTGTTGATTTAGACTCAAATATTTAATTTTTTGAAATTAAATAAATTTTAATGATAATTTTTATGTATTTATGTAGGCACGCAATACGAGGAAAGCTCCAAGAAAAAGAAAATAAAAGAAAATAAAAGTTATATGTTAAACTGAGCCAAAAGCTCAGAGAGTTGTTAAAAAAGAATAGAAAAAAATTAGAAAAAAAATAAAATTATTTGAGTATTTTTTAGAATTTTCTACTTATATATACTAGATATATATACATATATATAATTAAAAAAAAATCAAACCCCGCCCCCCCCTTCCCGCCTTCGTCGCCCGCACGGGCGACGAGGCGAGAAGGCGAAGGCGGGAGCGGGGGTCGTGGCGGGCTCGTGGCCGGCGCGAAGGCAACAGCGGCAGGGGGTCGCAGCGCGCGAAGGCGGGGGGGAGACGCGGGCGCACGCGCCCGCGTGCGACACGCGGACGGCAGGCGGAGGTTCGGTGCACGGCGGGCCCACGGGCAGGCAGCCTAACCCGTTCGGCGCCAGTCGGCGCAACGTGCTGGCAGAGAGAGGAAGTGAGAGAAATAGAGAAAAAGAAGGCCAAAAAAATGCCAGAAAAATCCGAAAAAAATCAGAAACAAATTGGCAAAATGTGCAGCACATTCCAGCCTACCAATTTAGGTCAAAATTAGGTGCACTTGAGTTGTTTCACATGAGAGGGGGTGTTATGTGTTGCCCTATATAAAGGGCCTTCATGTGTAATGGAACTAGGAGTGGTTAGGGATAGTTAGAAGGAGAGATAGCATAGAGATTGTGAAGGTTTTCCATTGTATTCTTGAAGTTCTTCATTGTAAGTCTTAGTAGAGCTCCATAGGAGGGTTGGATCTTGATGTTTTACAAGCTTTTGGTGTCACCTTTGTAAGTTGATTTGATATTAATGCAAGGTTCTTTTTAAGCATTCAGTCTATTCTTGGTCCAATTACTTATTATTATGGTCTTCATTTCAACTTGAGTTCTTCACGAAAGTTGTTCCTTTTTAAGTTTTCTTCAACTTCTCTGATTAGCATTTCTTCAAATTCTTCCTGATTCATAGAGTTATTGCCCGTTTTCTTAAGTGCTGTTTTAGGTGTTTACTGTTCATCCGTGGTGAGACATTCTAGTATTCTTATGTTTTGAAACCTTTCTAGACCTCTTTTCAATCTGAGTTCTTCATCAAAGTTGTTCCTCTCTTATAGATCTCCATTTCATTCTTCTACCACTTTATCTAATTCTGTGTATTTGTAGAGTTAGAATTAATTTTTCAAGGTGCTATTTTTCTGTCAGTTACTATTCACCAGCAGTGATAGATCTTGATTTTTCATTGCCTTCCTCTTATTTTCTGTGTCTGTGTTCTTCATCAAAGTTCTTCGTCTTTCAATTCTCTACAACGTTCATGTTTTACACTTCTTCTAATTCCGTCTAGATTTGAAGTTATGTTTTTTCTTCCAATCCCTATTTTCACTTGAATTCCGTTATGTTTTCAAACTTAAGTTTTCAAACTTGTTATATGCAACCCTTGTCTTCTTAAGTGTTTCTTCAAACATACCCGAAGCGGTAAGTCTTCTTCAAATCCTCTCACGGCGTCGACTTCCTAGGCGGAGCGATCTTCATCAAAGGCTCGGCGTGGAAACGACGGCATTCTTCAATCAATTGGCTAAATTTCCTTTACTTATCTCTTGTCATTTACAGTTACAATTCAAATTTCTTTAGTGATAATCGCACTCCAAATACAACATTTTATTTTCCAAACACAAGGGTATTTCCAACTTGAACTAAAATCAAATATTCTCTCCCCGTGGGATCGACCCGCATTCACCACTGTACTCGTATTTTCAAAAATCATTCGAGTGAGTGAGTGCGGTTATAAATTTTGAAATTTGTGTGACACGGTATTTTCAAACGACGACTGTCGAGCGCATCAAATTTTTGGCGCTGTTGCCGGGGAGTGAATTATGTTAATAGTTGGATATTCTTGTGTTTGGTGTATATATGTGAATATTAATTTTGCTCTTTTTACTTGTGCAGGAAAACGAAAAAAAAAATTCGAAAATCAAAGAAAGAGGGAAAGCAACCTGAAATTCTACGGATATGAAACGTTGTTGAAAGCCCGGAAGCATCGCTAAAGGGCAGAAACGTCGGAACATGTTCTATTTTTCAAATTTCTGAAAAATCTTTACAAAAATTTGAAAAATTCTTCAAAACTCTATAAAAATCATAAAACATCAAAACAAAAGAAATTTTTATGCTGGTTAGATAGGTTCATTAAGTAAAAACAAAAAAAAATACTTGCACCAAAATAACAAAAAAAAATTTCATTTCAAGATTAGAAACCACACATCATGTTTAGGACATGCATCATTTAGCATAGAATTTTTTTCTTTGTTTAATTCCTGTATTGCATTTTGAAGATTGCGAGGGGCAAGGTACGTTCTACTCACCATATTCTGGCATTCATTTTGCATAAAGAACCCCTTGTTTGAAATTGTGGTGTACATTTTCATTTCAAAATACTTTAAGGGCAACACCCCTAACAACATAAGGTGGGGATTTCATCACCCTTCCTTAGCCCACAAACCACATTTCCCTTGCATCTTTACATGACCTACGCCATAAATAAAAGTCAGTAAACGTTGGCCCTAGGATCACACTGTGATTCTTGTGTTATTTGGGTTTACTCTCATATGAAAACCGGTGCCTAAGGCAAGACGGTCGGACGGCAAACGCCTTAAGCGGGTTAGTGGTTTGGCATAATAAAGTCCCTACGAAAGTAGGGGGAACCTCCCACTTCCCCACCCCTTACTTGGCTGGTGGTCATATTGAGGATAAACTTAAGTCTCACGTTAATCGCTTTGTGAAACCCTACTTGTAGGTCTATGTCGCATCTAGATCATTAGATAATTTATGTTAACTTGTTTGTGGTTGCATAAAAAAAAAATTAAAAAAAATAAAATCACAAATCCACGCCTATGCAGGGGCACTTTTATCCTTCTACTTACAAGCCCTCGACCTGTATTCAACGCCCTGACATTCTCGTCGATCAATATGAGATTCGTCCAAGTCTCATCCAGATGCTCCCATCTTTTTATGGGAATCTCAATGAAAATCCTTATAGGCATCTAAATGATTTTCTAGAAATTTGCTCCCTAATCAAAATTCAGAATTTTAATGATGATGCCCTTAAGTTGATCTTATTTCCATTCTCATTGAAAGATAAAGCAAAATGTTGGTTAAGGAGTTTTGGAAAAACTATCAGGACTTGGGATGCTATGCAGTTAGAATTTTTGAAAATTTTTTACCCCATAGGCCGAACCAACATGATGAGAAGGGCGATTACAGGATTTACTCAACGTCCGGGAGAGCAAATTCATGAATCATGGGCCAGACTGAAGGATTTAATAGGTCAATGTCCACATCATGGGTTGCCCAAATGGCAAATTATATTTACATTTTATGAGGGGTTATCCGATTATGATAGGCAAATGGTGGATATATATTGTGGAGGGGCATTTTTGAGCAAAAGTGAAGATGAGGCGTATGATCTATTTGAGATTTTGAGTGAAAATTCGATAAATCGTGCCTCCATCTCATCTCATCAACAACTCGTAGGACATGTCAAACAGGCGAAAAATCCAACCCACACTGGCATGGAAGTCTGTGAATTCTGTGCCAGTCTCACTCACCATGTGAGTCAGTGTCCTACTATAGCCCGACTCTCTCCAGTCATCCAAGCACAGGTCCAAAATGTCCTAGGATTCTCTCAGCCCAAGCTTGCTACATTTTCAGATTACAATCTTGGCTGGAGTAATCACACAAATTTGCCTTGGATGGATCCACCATTTCAAGCCCATATGTCTGAATTTTCACCTCAAGCAACCCACGAGCGGACCATGTGTACTTAACCTCCGCTCAACTCATCTCACCCAAATTTTGGATTCAACATGGATACTAGGGGTGATTCACCGGGCCACTGCTTTGACCCTCAAAGCGTGTACTCTCAGTCTACCTATCAACCCTCTCCTTCAACCTTACACCAACCCCCTCAATATGTGAACGATGATGACGATGACAGTCTTCTACCTGTCATTTTGGCTCAAGATATCACTATTGAGAGTGAGGGGGTGTGTGCACGTAATACCATGATAAAGGAAGGAAAGGAAGTAGGGGGTGAATTGACGGATAATGATGCTCATAATGATGATCATATCACCCCATTCTCTAAATGTTTTGAGATTGAGAATACTACGGTAAAGGATAATGGCCCATACAACTCAATTGAGAAAATGAATCAAGAGGAGGATTACGTTGTAAGTAATAAAATTGTTGATTTAATGGAACAAAATTCTGAATATCCTCCTTCTCTGGAAGAACATGATGATGGGGCCTTATTAGAAAAGTTTACGTTTCATCTACCGACCCCATTTCTGAAAAATTTGAGTGATAATTCTCAGTTGAGTACGGAGTGTGATGAGTGGCCCGTCTTCGAGAACTTCACATTTGATATGACCTCTGATGAAAGGGCCGGGCTAGAATCATTTACATTTCCTCTATCCACCCCATTAGTGGGCAATTCGGTTAAAAATCCTCAGATGAGTGAGGAGTGTGATGAAGGGGTTTCATTTGAAACTTTTCTATTTGATCTAACCCCTAAAGCCTCTCCAATGACGTCTGAATCTGTGGATGAGTTAGTGCTTCCTTCTACTTTGATTCCCCTGTCAGTCGAGCCTCTCCAATTTGAGATTCTAGGACCTGAGGGGGATGTGCCAACCACATTCACATTTGATTTGACTTTCTCTCAGGCAGACAAGTTGATCAATGCTCTTAAAGCTCATGAGGTTGTTACTGAGATGAAAGTGGCTCAGGCTAACAATCTTATTCCTAAACTACCAGGGCCTGAACAAGTTATCATGAAGGAAGCCGTACCTGAAAAGCTCGTCAGAAAGGACGATATAGTACAAGGGGACCCCTGGGTAGATACTCCTACAAAGCTTTTCAGGAGGGACTATAGGACAAGGAAAATTTTCAATAAAGTGCGCAACCCGCATATTTCTAGCCCTAATCCATACATGATTACTCTTGTCTTCCAATGGCAAAAAGGTTGGAGTTTATCAGAGGACAAGATCACGTGGTGGCTCATTCTGAATGCCACGCGTTGGTTAATGATCTACCTGGTGTCTGGCTGACGACATAAAGCTTAGCGCTTCTTGGGAGACAACCCAAACCTTTCATAGTTTCGTGTGAGAATAAATGGCTTCTTGGGAGGCAACCCAAGTTTTTATTATGGTTTTGTGTTTATTTTACAGGTTTGAATAAAGGATAAGTTGGGGGAGAGAGCTGATTGCTTACTCTGTTTCTCCGATTTTCAAAGCCAAATACCGCCTCTCAACACGCCAAAGCTGTCGAAGTACACATCAGGTTGTCCCCGTTCTTTAACAAGCTATCATGTTTACATTGTTCTATTATTCTCTATTGTTTATGTCATTGAGGACAATGTCATTTAAGTTGGGGGGACAGGACATCATGTTGCACATTCTACATTCATATATACAACCTCTAAACTTTTCGCCCAAACTTTTCGCCCAAACTTTTCGCCCAAAATTTTTTTTAACCCTTACCCTTACAGTACATCCCCAGTTAGAGTTTCTTGATTCATGTCTCATGAAAAGTGATTCTGAAAAGAAAAGACTAGGGAAAAGGATGATGGATAATTTATTTAATCTAGTCATGGAAAACTGATTTAAGAATCTCTTTAAAGTTCATGTGCACTTTAGAAAAATACAATCACTTTACACGCTAATGAAACAAGAAGGACAAGCCTTCTGCTATTTTAGAAAGACTGTCTGATATTCTGCACTTTCTGAAGAAGAGATCTTTTAGAAGCTTTCTGCCATACAAAAGTATGAGAAAAAAAAAACACACACCATGAAAAATGCTCCGATTATGAGTAACCGGGCCTACTTCACTTAAGACGTGTTGAGGTTCGCGTCAAAAGGAAAAGGGAACTTTGATCTGTGACACCGGGCCTACTTCACCTAAGACGTGTTGAGGTTCGCGTAAAACAGTGACGGGTAGTGCAGCATCATGTGTGTATAGAAAAAAAAGAGAAAAAGAAAAAAAAGAAAAAGAGATCCCAAAAGGGACAAATGAAATAAGGCAGATAAAAAGCTATTATGCTTAAAGCTCTGATTAAGAAGTGCAGAATTGAAAGGCATTTGTTCGGAATAGCAACTGGGGGATGCAATTGTCTCTACTGTGAATTTAGTATTCCACTTGCACAAGTGCTACTGAATTTTGATTAGAATTCTTGATCATGTTCTTAAGGCTAGTCGGTGGTAATTATTCCAGATTCCTGATCTTTAGTTGACTCTATGAAAGATGATCTAGCAATAAGGCATGGATAATTTTAACTCTTGTTGGTCCTGAAATTTTTCATTAATTGCATTGCTAAGGGACTAGCAATGAGTAAGTTGGGGGTGTGATAAGTGTGTATTTTTCCTTCTTAATTCATAATTATCCACGTTTTTATGAGCTTAAATTATGATCAATAGACACTTCTCACACTTACTGTTGATTTAGACTCAAATATTTAATTTTTTAAAATTAAATAAATTTTAATGATAATTTTTATATATTTATGTAGGCACGTAATACGAGGAAAGCTCCAAGAAAAAGAAAGTAAAAGAAAATAAAAGTTATATGTTAAACTGAGCCAAAAGCTCAGGGAGTTGTTCAAAAAGAATAGAAAAAAATTAGAAAAAAAATAAAATTATTTGAGTATTTTTTAGAATTTTCTACTTATATATACTAGATATATATATAATATATATAATATATATATATAATAAAAAAATTCAAACCCCGCCCCCCCCCCCCCCTTCCCGCCTTCGTCGCCCGCACGGGCGACGAGGCGAGAAGGCGAAGGCGGGAGCGGGGGTCGTGGCGGGCTCGTGGCCGGCGCGAAGGCAACAGCGGCGGGGGGTCGTGGCGCGCGAAGGCGGGGGGGGAGACGCGGGCGCACGCGCCCGCGTGCGACACGTGGACGGCAGGCGGAGGTTCGGCGCACGGCGGGCCCACGGGCGGGCGGCCTAACCCGTTCGGCGCCGGTCGGCGCAACGTGCCGGCAGAGAGAGGAAGTGAGAGAAATAGAGAAAAAGAAGGCCAAAAAAATGCCAGAAAAATCCGAAAAAAATCAGAAAAAAATTGGCAAAATGTGCAGCATATTCCAGCCTACCAATTTAGGTCAAAATTAGGTGCACTTGAGTTGTTTCACATGAGAGGGGGTGTTATGTGTTGCCCTATATAAAGGGCCTTCATGTGTAATGGAACTAGGAGTGGTTAGGGATAGTTAGAAGGAGAGATAGCATAGAGATTGTGAAGGTTTTCCATTGTATTCTTGAAGTTCTTCATTGTAAGTCTTAGTAGAGCTCCATAGGAGGGTTGGATCTTGATGTTTTACAAGCTTTTGGTGTCACCTTTGTAAGTTGATTTGAGATTAATGCAAGGTTCTTTTTAAGCATTCAGTCTATTCTTGGTCCAATTACTTATTATTATGGTCTTCATTTCAATTTGAGTTCTTCACGAAAGTTGTTCCTTTTTAAGTTTTCTTCAACTTCTCTGATTAGCATTTCTTCAAATTCTTCCTGATTCATAGAGTTATTGCCCGTTTTCTTAAGTGCTGTTTTAGGTGTTTACTGTTCATCCATGGTGAGACATTCTAGTATTCTTATGTTTTGAAGCCTTTCTAGACCTCTTTTCAATCTGAGTTCTTCATCAAAGTTGTTCCTCTCTTATAGATCTCCATTTCATTCTTCTACCACTTTGTCTAATTCTGTGTATTTGTAGAGTTAGAATTAATTTTTCAAGGTGCTATTTTTCTGTCAATTACTATTCATCAGCAGTGATAGATCTTGATTTTTCATTGCCTTCCCCTTATTTTCTGTGTCTGTGTTCTTCATCAAAGTTCTTCCTCTTTCAAATCTCTACAACGTTCATGTTTTACACTTCTTCTAATTCCGTCTAGATTTGAAGTTATGTTTTTTCTTCCAATCCCTATTTTCACTTGAATTCCGTTATGTTTTCAAACTTAAGTTTTCAAACTTGTTATATGCAACCCTTGTCTTCTTAAGTGTTTCTTCAAACATACCCGAATCGGTAAGTCTTCTTCAAATCCTCTCACGACGTCGACTTCCTAGGCGGAGCGATCATCATCAAAGGCTCGACGTGGAAACTGTTGCGTACGGACTGAATAGATCTAGAGGGGGGGTGAATAGATCTAGCCCCTTTTTGAATTTATAAACCAAAGATCGACTAGACCTTAAGCAAACTATGGGTTGCAAAGATAAAACTGATAACTACAACGACAGCAAGCAATAAGAAGAGCACACACCACAAGCAAAACCACAAGACAGGATTTTTAGGTGGTTCAGTCTCTTCCCGAGACTTACGTCCACCCCTCGCTCAACTTGAGCAAGGCTTCACTAAATGAGAACACCTGATCTCAACCAACACACCGCTGATACACAGCTTCTTCCCACTGACACACAGCTTGTACCCGCTGCCTCACAGCTTGACACTTGATGTAATGAAAAGAACAAAAGATGCAACAGGACTGAACAAGAGCTTTTGAATCAAAGAAAAAGAGTTCAGCCTGGGACTGCAGGTAACAGAAATAGACTCCCTGTGGAACTTCCAGACGATTGCCTTCAGCTGTGACGCTGCTGGAGTCTTGCTTGCCTTGAGTCAGTCTACCTTCTGCAGCAATGAAGATGCCTTCGGTCTTGTGCAGTCTTTGTGGTTTCTGAAGAGCCACTCCTTATTTCCTCTTTCAGAGTATCTTCGTGGGTGTATTCTTTCTTTCTCTTCTACTCTGTGTTCCACTCCCCGCTCTCTGTCATCTTTACCTTTTGTACCAGTTCTTTTCAAAGCATAGGCTTTTCCCGCGCTGATTCGTAATTGAGCGCACATCCATTGGATTATCGGCTAGAAAACAGGGAGAAGATTTATCCGAAAGATTTGAATAAGTTTGACTGGTTCTTTCCAAGATTCTCTCCTTAAATCCAGTGCGGAATCTTATCATCTGAACCGCCCAACAACCTGCAGCAACAACCTGCAGGTTTCTCTCAACAGAAACTGAATTCGGTTAGAGTTCGGTTCTGGACGCTGCTTCGCCTGTGGTCGACCATAAGCTTGTCGCTGGTCGACAGAGAATAATGTCCAGACGACTGTTTATTCTGGCTGATGCTCGTGGTCGACAACGACCTTCTCGCTGGTCGACAAGGGGTAAATGTCCAGACGATTGATGGTTCAGATTGATGCTTGTATTGCTTCGTGGTCGACAACGGGCAGGCCTTTGGTTGACCACCGAAGCTTGTACAGAGGAAAAGTAACTGGAGCTGTGTCTTGTTGGATTCGCTGGTCGACACTCACCTCTTCACTGGTCGACAGGCAACCCTTGAAAACTTCCTCTGATCTGTTGACTTCATTAGTACTTCAGTAAACCTGAAATAACATGAACTATCAGATTTGCATTGAATTGGACACATCCATCATGTGAAGATGCAATCAATCAATCTTGCATGTGTTGTGTTATTAAAATAGATTAATCACACATATCCTTTGTCATCATCAAAACTAAAGGGATGCACAACATTCTCCCCCTTTTTGATGATGACAACCATGAGTCATTGTGACAAATCATGCAATTATTTCAGTCAGACAATTCATTTGATATGTTATTCAAAAACATCCTAGCATTAGTTACAAGGTGACTCAACACAGAGAAGGTAAGATGAAAATAACATAAGCATAAGTAGACTTGGCATTATTTAGCACAATGACATTGACGACATTGACATAAGACTTAGCACAATGACATTGACGACATTGACATAAGACTCTCTCTCCCCCTTTGTCAACAACAAAAAGAGGGGAAATCAAAAAGACACTCCGAACAGGATGTGAAAGGAGGTGGTGGAGCAGAAGTTGATGGAATCGAAGATAAAAAAAAATGAACGACCTAGGGACCCAGGCGGTTGATTTTATAGGGCAAAATGAAATACGAAGAGTCCTGGGTGTTTATCCTAGGGTAGTGAAACAGCTTGGTGAAGAAAACGAAGGGTCAGGATTTAATCAGCCGAATTAAATTTTGGAGGAATTGATTGAAGTGTACGCCCTTTCCTTAATGAAGCATTTATTTAACCTATCCACCCTTAGCAGAGACCACCTTGTAAACAAGTAGAGTGGGCCTCGTGGTTCACTTGAATTTGAAAGCATTGCACCAATAAGCTTACGCCCCATATCTAATTTCCACCACATGACTTCTTAAACTTATAATAGATTTCATGAGATGATTTTAATAGCTGTGCTTGCTGAATAGTGTTTTCAACTTTTCTTTGCATGCCATGCCTTTGGTCCACCATTTTCCTCTGCCTTTTAGATAATTTTGAGTTTTTCCTTTTGGAATCATTTTGAAAGCTGTGGTCAGGTTTATCACATGCTTTTCTACACGAGGAGACACGCTTTTTACACGCCAGAAACCTCGGCTACTTAGCATGCCTAACCATTCCACTTTTAACTGGGACACACCTTTTAGCCGTGAGGATATACGTTTATCAGACGCCAATATCCCCAGTTACTCAGTATGCCCAATCTCAATAATTTTTGATAGTAGCAGAGATAGATTGATTCTTCATGACACACATGCCTCTCACTTATTTTTCATCCATTTTTTCTTAAAATGGGAGGCAGTAGTTTCTCAGAGTCCAATCCATTGCTCTACCATGAAGACAGAGTTATGGCGTATTCCACGTGCATTCATGCTATATTTTTGGATTTATATTAACTGTCCAGCACGGGCACAGGTAGAGAAACCGACTTACTACTAACAATCATAAGTCTTCAAAATCATGTGACAGAAGCATAGTTATGGTTTGAATTTATTGAAGTAGTACAGTCCAAATCCTCATTACTACACTCAACCTCTACTCTTATTGATTACATTGGTGATTTTATTGGAAGATATGGTTAGGTTATTCAATGTTTTATCAAGAAATGAGTTTACACTTTTTCTCCCCCTCAATTTGAGAATCCATGCTGAAATAAAAAAAATAATGTTGGCCAGGATGAGATAGAAAGACACAGGGAATGGAAAGTATGGATGATGATGAATGAGTGAGGATGAATTTGAGCCCAAACAGTTTAAACAGTCCAGAAGATTCCCTACCAGAACTAGTGTCAACCAGGAACCTGTCTAAAGTGGACATTTGCTTCCGTACAGATCCATTGTCGACCATGGGACTGTCTATTGTCGACATCTGCGTAGTCACAGAACCAAACAGTTTCCTGTCTTGATGCCTTGGTCGACCAATGCCCTGTCGTTGGTCGACCACCAGAGCTAACCAGTAGCAGTGCCAGGAATTTGCAGAATGTTGCTTGAGTAACAGCCGACACCAGAGCTTCCAAACACAACCAGTACCAGAGATCTAACTGACATATCTAATTATAGAAATGACAGAAAGCTATACAGAGACCACATGAATATGTGCATTTCAAGAATTTTCAGGAGATATTCTACATATCCCCAACTCCCTTCTTAGAGTTGAAAACCTGTCATTGTTAAGGGGTTTAGTGAAAATATCTGCCAATTGTTTTTCAGTTTCTACAAATTGAAGCATGAAATTTCCTTTGGATACCTCATCTCTCAGAAAATGATGACGGATCTCAATGTGTTTTGTCCTAGAGTGTTGAATGGGGTTTTTAGACAAGTTAATAGCACTAGTGTTGTCACATAAAATGGGTGCACAGCCAAGATCTACATTGTAGTCTTGGAGTTGATGTTTTATCCACAAAACTTGTGTACCACAACTCCCTACTGCGACATATTCAGCCTCAGCAGTGGAGAGTGCCACAGAGTGCTGCTTCTTAGAAGCCCATGAAATTAAACATCCACCTAAGAATTGACAATAACCACTAGTACTCTTCCTATCAATTTTGCAACCAGCATAATCAGCATCCGAATATGAAATCAGATTTAGTTTGCAATATGTCGGATACTACAAACCCAATTCTTGGGTGCCGGCAAGGTATCGAAAGATACGCTTGACAGCTCCTAAATGTGATTCCCTAGGACTAGACTGATATCTAGCACACATGCATACACTAAACTGAATATCTGGCCTTGATGCAGTTAAGTATAGCAGGGATCCGATCATACCTCTGTATTTCTTGGCATCTACCATGTTACCTTTTACATCTGCTTCCAAAGTTGCATTTGTCCCCCATGGGTGACTCGATTGGCTTGCAGCTTTCCATGCCAAATTTCTTCAACATCTCTTTTATGTACTTGGATTGATTTATGAAGTATCCTTCTCTGCATTGTGAGATCTGCAATCCAAGAAAGAATTGTAAATCACCCATTAGGCTCATTTCAAACTCATTGGTCATTAAATTTGCAAATTCAGTACACAAGGAGGTTTCAGTAGATCCAAACACAATATCATCCACATAGATTTGTACAATCAGTATATCCTTACCTTGGGTCTTGGAAAATAATGTTTGATCAATTTTACCTCTTGTGTATCCCTTTTTAGTGAGGAAGCAGCTCAACCTTTCGTACCAAGCCCGAGGAGCCTGCTTTAATCCATACAAAGCTTTATGCAATTTGAAAACATGATTAGTAAGTTCATCATTTTCAAAACCAGGGGGTTGTTCCACATAGACCTCTTCTTTTATAATACCATTTAGAAATGCACTTTTTACATCCATTTGTTGTAGTTTAATTCCATGAGATGCTGCAAAGGCTAACAATATCCTGATGGCTTCTAATCTAGCAACTGGAGCATATGATTCTTCAAAGTCAACCCCAAATTCCTGGTTGTACCCTTTAGCCACCAGCCGAGCCTTGTTTCTCATCACAACCCCTTCTTCACTTAGCTTGTTTTTATAAACCCATTTGGTTCCAATAACGGGGTGAGATGAGGGTCTAGGGACAAGACTCCACACCTGATTTCTTTCAAACTGATTTAGTTCTTCATGCATAGCATTTATCCATGATTCATCCTTTAAGGCTTCCTCTACAGATTTGGGCTCTATTTGGGACACAAGGGCAAGTTGATCTAGTTCATTAATGGCCATGAGCTGAGATCTAGTCTTCCTAGGATCATGAATTCCACCAATAATGTTATCCAAGGGATGATCTCTAAGAAGTCTTGAGTTTTCAAGATTGTTACCTGAGTTGACCTCTCCTTCGGTCTGATCATTAGAATTACCTTGATTTCTTTCTTAATTCAGTTCTTCTTCATTCTCCATCGGTTTTTCTTTGCCATCCAGAAATTCCCCATCTTCTTCTTCCTTGCAGACCTGTTCATTTTTGCCAAAATCATTAATTTCATCAAATGAAATATGAGGGGATTCTTCAACTATCTGATCTTTGATGTTAAATACCCTATAGGCTCTTGATCGGTCAGAATAGCCCAAGAATATTCCTGAGTCACTCTTAGGTTCAAATTTGTCCAAGACTTTCTTATCATTGTTATGAATGAAACATCTTGCACCAAAGATTCTGAAATGAGCTAGGGATGGTTTCTTACCTTTGAACATTTCATAAGGAGTTTTTGTACTGGACGGTCTTACCATTGCCCGGTTTACAATGTAGCATGCTGTGTTGACCGCCTCTGCCCAAAATCTTCTTGGAAGATTGGCTTCTACCAACAAGGTTCTGGCCATCTCGACAAGAGTGCGATTCCTTCTCTCTACAACTCCATTTTGCTCCGGTGTCCTTGGTGAGGAGAATCTGTGGGTTATCCCTTTGTTTCTGCAGAAGTCATCAAAATCTGAATTTTCAAACTCTCCCCCACGATCAGATATGATTGTGCACACTTTGGACTTTCCATTCTGCTTCATTCTTTTGTAGAATTCCTGAAATTCATGAAAAGCATCACTCTTATGTGATAAGAACATCACCCAGGTAAATCTGGAAAAATCATCAACTAGAACATAGCCATATCTCTTCCCATTCAGACTAGCCGTTCTTGTCGGGCCAAATAGATCCATGTGCACAAGTTCTAGTGGTCTTGATGACTGACTTTCAGTTCTACCTTTGAATGATTTTCTTGTTTGCTTTCCTTGGGTACATGCTTCACATACTTTGACATTTTGAGCAAACGAAATTTCAGGCATACCAAGAACCATTTTATTTTTCACAAGTTTGTGCAACACCCTATAGCTAACATGCCCTAGTCTTCGGTGCCACAACCAGGTCAAGTCCTCCTTCTTGGCGGTTAGGCACAAGTTGGAGTGGGCTGGATCATCCAAGTCTATCATGTAGACATTATTTACCCTCTTGCCCATAAACTTGACTGCTTCTGAATTTGGCTCAATAATCCTGCAGATCTTGGAGTCAAACACCACTTTATGGCCTTTGTCGCATAATTGACTGATGCTCAATAAGTTATATTCCAGTCCATCCACTAATAATACATTTTCAATGCAGCTTGAGGGTTTCTTACCTATCTCACCTATCCCAATGATTTTGCCTCTGTTATTTCCTCCAAACGTCACATATCCTCCATCTTTTGCGCTCAGCTGGGAGAACTTGGTCTTGTCTCCCGTCATGTGTCTTGAGCAACCACTATCTAAATACCACTTGTTGTGCATGGCTGCCAGACATTCCTGCATCACAAATTACACAGAAACTTTTGGACCCAAATGGTACCCGGGTCCAAGATAGCTTGTGAAATCATGAAAGTGCTGTAATAACATTTTGGGAACCCACATTTTGTTAGAGCAGTTTATTTTTTCATTTCTTAACTTGTTCAGGTTGTGTTGCTTTTGATTTATTGGTTCTCTCTTTTGAATCCACTTTCTTGAATTCCAATTTTCATTCTGTTTCAGCTGGGACAATTTGTGAGTTCTGTTTGCGTGTCTGGTCATGGTCGACATCTGGTATGTCTGTGGTCGACCATTGCTTCTCCAGAAATCAGCACCTGTTCTGGCAGATCCTTTGGTCGACATAGGAGGGGCCTGTTGTCGACCAGCTTGTTTCCAGACACCTTATTTTACAGGTTTGTGTTTATTAACATAATTTAATGCTTTGTTTGTCTGGTTACTTCTGTGAATTTGAACTTCTCGTCTGATATGACTGTTGTTTTTAACCTGATGTGGATTATCCATTTTCCCTTTAGAATTCCTCTCTTCCAAGGTGACATTAATCTGTTTAGAGGAGCTTTCAGCTATATCCTTTTGTTTGTTTTGATATAAGTTTATCAAGGGGCCTTTTCCTTTAGAGTCAGCTATTTTATTTAAAGTTTTTATTTGGAATTCCTTTTTAGCCGCTGGGTTGTACCCTAACCCCTCTTTCTGAAAATTTACTTTTATTCCCAACACAGCGTTCAAGTTTTCTTCACCCTTAGTCATTTTTTCCAATGTTTCCTGTTTGTTTTTCAGTTCACTTTGGATTCTTTCTATTTCTTTCAGAAGTTGACTGTTTTCTTCCTTGAGTGAGTTGTTTCTTTCTTGAGTTAGCTTAGTTTCCTGTTCATATTCTCGAGTCTTTAATTTTAACTCGTCAATTGTGTTTTTCAGTACTTCATTTTCTTCTAATAGCCCTTTGACGTTTTCTTCATCTATCTCGCGTTGATTCAGTTTATTTTGCAAGGTGGTGATTTCTAATTCTAGTTCAGTTCTGTTGGCAATTGAGTTGCTGTCATTATTGAACTGATTAACCTTCTTCTTCAAACTTTTATTTTCCCTTCTTATTCCTTCATATGTATCAAGTAAATCTGAATAGGCTTCTTCCCAATCTGAGCTAGAAAAGTCTTGAAAAGGGGAGGTTACCTCAAGATCGTTGCTGTCTCCTTTGGCCATTAGACATGTGTTTCCTTCTTCTTCCTCGGAAGTTGTTTCCTCTTCGCTGCTTTCCTCCTCCTCGCTCCATGTGCTTATCATTGCCTTAGGTTTCTTACCTTTCCACTTGAAGCTTGATTTCTTAGGAGCCTCTGGACATTCAGCCTTCATATGTCCTGGTTTCCTGCAGTTGTAGCAGACAAGCTTGTTAGATGAAGCTTTATTCTTGTCAGTCTTAAACTGGGATGATTTCCTTACCATGCCCTTCGGATTTTTAAATCCTTTACCTTCCTTCCGCAGAAACCTTCTGAACTTTCTTGTCAGCATGGCTAGCTCGCCAGTTTCCTCACCTGTGCTAGATGAGTCATCAGTGTTAGATAATTCAGAGGTGCCTATTTTAGTCTTCAGGGTGAGCTGCTTCTTTTTCTTGCCCTCGTCTTCCTTTCCTTTTAGATTGACCTCATAGGCCATTAGGGAACCTACTAGTTCATCCACAGTCATAGTAGTGAGGTTCTTTGAGTCCTCAATGACTGTGGCCTTGGTATGCCACATAGGAGTGAGGGACCTTAAAATTTTTCTCACTAGCTCTTGCTCCTTGTAGGTTTTCCCTAGACTCTTTAAGCTATTTGTTAGTTGCACTAGTCTAGCATACATATCAGAAATGTTTTCATCAGTTTTCATTCTAAACATTTCATATTCTGAGACTAACATATTTGCTTTTGACTCCCTTACCTCTGACGTACCTTCATAGATGACTCCGAGTCGATCCCACATCTCCTTGGCTGTTGCACATTGTGAGACTCTTGAGAACTCCGTGGGATGAAGTGCGCATTGCATTACGTTCATAGCTCCCCAGTTGATGGTTGATTTTCTGACCTGTTCTCTGGTCCAGGTATCCTCGTCTTCGGGCAGATCATAGGGTCCGCGGCTCACTACTCTCCACATCTCATGATCTTGTGCTCTCAAGAACACCTGCATACGATTTTTCCAGTATGAGTAATCATTTCCATCAAAGTATGGTGGTCTAGTTACTGAGTGTCCCTCAGCCATTAGACTTCTAGAGTTCAGTCCGCTAGGTCTCTCCTGGTTGTTAGACCACATTTTCGGAGAGTCTAGCTCTGATACCACGTGTTGCGTACGGACTGAATAGATCTAGAGGGGGGTGAATAGATCTAGCCCCTTTTTGAATTTATAAACCAAAGATCGACTAGACCTTAAGCAAACTATGGGTTGCAAAGATAAAACTGATAACTACAGCGACATCAAGCAATAAGAAGAGCACACACCACAAGCAAAACCACAAGACAGGATTTTTAGGTGGTTCAGTCTCTTCCCGAGACTTACGTCCACCCCTCGCTCAACTTGAGCAAGGCTTCACTAAATGAGAACACCTGATCTCAACCAACACACTGCTGATACACAGCTTCTTCCCGCTGACACACAGCTTGTACCCGCTGCCTCACAGCTTGACACTTGATGTAATGAAAAGAACAAAAGATGCAACAGGACTGAACAAGAGCTTTTGAATCAAAGAAAAAGAGTTCAGCCTGGGACTGCAGGTAACAGAAATAGACTCCCTGTGGAACTTCCAGACGATTGCCTTCAGCTGTGACGCTGCTGGAGTCTTGCTTGCCTTGAGTCAGTCTACCTTCTGCAGCAATGAAGATGCCTTCGGTCTTGTGCAGTCTTTGTGGTTTCTGAAGAGCCACTCCTTCTTTCCTCTTTCAGAGTATCTTCGTGGGTGTATTCTTTCTTTCTCTTCTACTCTGTGTTCCACTCCCCGCTCTCTGTCATCTTTACCTTTTGTACCAGTTCTTTTCAAAGCATAGGCTTTTCCCGCGCTGATTCGTAATTGAGCGCACATCCATTGGATTATCGGCTAGAAAACAGGGAGAAGATTTATCCGAAAGATTTGAATAACTTTGACTGGTTCTTTCCAAGATTCTCTCCTTAAATCCAGTGCGGAATCTTATCATCTGAACCGCCCAACAACCTGCAGCAACAACCTGCAGGTTTCTCTCAACAGAAACTGAATTCGGTTAGAGTTCGGTTCTGGACGCTGCTTCGCCTGTGGTCGACCATAAGCTTGTCGCTGGTCGACAGAGAATAATGTCCAGACGACTGTTTATTCTGGCTGATGCTCGTGGTCGACAACGACCTTCTCCCTGGTCGACAAGGGGTAAATGTCCAGACGATTGATGGTTCAGATTGATGCTTGTATTGCTTCGTGGTCAACAACGGGCAGGCCTTTGGTTGACCACCGAAGCTTGTACAGAGGAAAAGTAACTGGAGCTGTGTCTTGTTGGATTCGCTGGTCGACACTCACCTTTCACTGGTCGACAGGCAACCCTTGAAAACTTCCTCTGATCTGTTGACTTCATTAGTACTTCAGTAAACCTGAAATAACTTGAACTATCAGATTTGCATTGAATTGGACACATCCATCATGTGAAGATGCAATCAATCAATCTTGCATGTGTTGTGTTATAAAAATAGATTAATCACACATATCCTTTGTCATCATCAAAACTAAAGGGATGCACAACAGAAACGACGGCATTCTTCAATCAATTGGCTAAATTTTCTTTACTTATCTCTTGTCATTTACAGTTACAATTCAAATTTCTTTAGTGATAATCGCACTCCAAATACAACATTTTATTTTCCAAACACAAGGGTATTTCCAACTTGAACTAAAATCAAATATTCTCTCCCCGTGGGATCGACCCGTATTCACCACTGTACTCGTATTTTCGAAAATCATTCGAGTGAGTGAGTGCGGTTATAAATTTTGAAATTTGTGTGGCACGGCATTTTTAAACGACGATTGTCGAGCGCATCAAGCGGCTCTTCAACAGGGAAAGGGTACTGTTGCGCCTCCAGACGAGCGCCTCCTACATGACACAGATGTTTCAAGTTCTTCATAAAAGTATCTTCGTTAATGGCAGCAAAGATAGGAGCGGGCGGCTCGGAGCCTCCTTCTTTCAGGACCCGACGCTGAGCCAGATAGTTCTCGTCCTCCCTCGGATGTTGTGAATAAATCCTTTTTAGGTGGGCCTCGGGGGTGTCAAATACCGTCCCGGGCTGTTGTTTCAGGAAAGAACGCTCGGCCACGTCACAGAATGCACCCCTGCCATCCATGTAAAAGTTGGCCTGAATGTTCCACCATTTGATATACTCTGATGTGACGCGGGGGACACGGTTGGAAACAGTGGGAACTCTGAAAACGGCACCATCATGGTGATGATAGAAATCCCACCACAACCGGCCATCACCGACAATGGCGGATCCGTGCTTGGCCCGGCTATCCAGGGGAAACTGGGCAACTGATGTAGGGATATGCTGGTCATAGCCAAAGTTCCGCCCGAAGCGGAATGGATAATATGGTTCCAAAAGAAGCAGACCACTCTTCCTGAAGACTAAAACACTGAGTCGAATGGCCATGGCCCATCTAACCAGCTCCAGCTCCAGAATAGACCTAACAGCATTAGCCCCTGAAACGGGGTGAACATAGGTCTCTACCTCTTCCATCTTACACTCTCTTTGAGAATGAACCAAAGGAGCTGAACCTGCTGCCAAGCTCCAAAAATGAATGCTGCCAGGGGCATCCACTGGTACCCTTATCAGTCGGTCCCTTATTTTGAACAACTGATCAGAGAAAGAGCCAGGTTCGGCACTGGCAAATTCAATCATTCTAGGTAACACTGTATCTGCCTGCAGAGTTCTAGGAGCCAATTCTGGAAATAGACTGCAGACCCAGGCATTGAAGAAATGAAAAGGGCCCACGGTCCTCAAAGAACGGGGAGTCCGATGCTTGTACAAATGCCCCAAAGATTTGTAGATTAAACACAAGGCCACTGGACAAAGTGACAGCCTCATTCCCTAGGCCATCTGGCATGCCAGGTATATGGCTTCGGGCCAAATGATTGTCTCGTCCCCTTGAGGGAGAGCGAAAGTGCACAACCAGAATGTGAAGTAAGCCGCGCAATGTGTGATAGGGTCCACCCCTGCTGGATTTGGACCACCATTGCCTACACGGCGCAATGAAGATGGCAACGCTGACTTATAGCGGGGAGCCCTTATCTGCTTGCTGGCAGTCGGACCCATGGAAGGGAAGTCTGCATATTTTAAGGGATCGTCAAAGAAATACTGAATCCACGGCCCTATCCGGACCCTCAGCTTGCTGCCTTTCTCTCGAGGATGGTAACCCATGGAGGATCCTCTACTATGCGCCAGACAGATGGAGCGATAGGCCTTCATTAAATACCGGTAGGAATAGCCAAGTGAATACTTGCCTTCGCCATCTGAGCTATCCTTCTCGGAATCCGCCAAGCGGACCTCTTCATACGGCTCGCCGTCAATAGGCAGACCAGAAAGTTGTGACAAACTCCAGAGGTCGAGAGATGTTTCGCCCTCTGCTGTATAAAATATGTTGAACAAAGGGCAGAATACTTCGAACATTCCACAGCATAACCCTCGAGATATGGGATAGCGGAATCTAGAAGCAAAGACACTGTGATATACCCCAGCTCTGATCAGCAGAGGGGCGTATTCCTTTAAAACAAATTCGGTGAACTCCACCGCTCGCACCCGGAACAGGTGGGCGTCAGTGATCTTGGTATCTCCAAACCAACCGGCAGCCAGATGATACTTGAACTGGACGGCCGAACAATTCAACACAAAGGGCTCTTCGCGGTATCCCCATTTTATCGGTGCCAGGAATAGACCATAGCCAGGCTTCTCCCTATGAACTCGGCCACTAGCATTATCCCACCAGGCAGGTGTAAATTCCGGGGCCCGGGTCAACATTTTCTTCTCCGGCTCCAGCTCTGATATACCGAGGACTGCGTCCCAGTCACGCTTCTCCCCGGGAAGATAGATGGCCTTGTGGCGGTACACCAACTCCTTCAGGCTATCTCGTTCGGTAAGGATGGCAGCCTCGACAGCACGGGCTACCCGATAGTCTCGCATGCCACCCACTGTGAAAGTTCGGATAAACGGCATTAAGTGGCGGTCCTTCGGAAGATCCGGCCGATAGTCGTTGCCCCGTCTGAAGCATGTCTCCATTCCAGTGGAATATACCCTCGATGTTGATACTGTATCCGTCTCAGAATCAGACGATTCATCAACGGCAGCAACTTTGTCATACCCGAAGTCCAGGCTATGCACGTTCAGCCAATTTACTACAGCCCGTGATATATCTGGCTGCGCTGACGAGCTCGCCCCAACAGCTCCAGAAGATGTAGCAGCAGAGCTGGAAGCCATTGCAATGTCTGCAGTCAGAGAAAAGATGTGAATGAAAGTCCTAAAATAAGAAACAGTCTTATAAAGATTATAGTGTGAAGCCATGTGAAAATTTTGGCAGCATCTCCCCTTATTCAGGGTCTGCCCAAAGAAGATAGGGAGTCACCCACCAAGAGGGAGTGATCCCGGAAGTAAAAGAGATTTAATCCCCAAAATAATATCCTACCCGGGTGAAATCTAATGAAGCGAGAAGGAAGCTGGATGGCTGAGGGGAAGAGCTCGCCACCACCGCCGAGAGGGTGAAGAGAGAGAAGAGGGAGTGAAGAATGAAGAGAAACGAGGCTCCCGGCGCCTCAAATAGCAGAAGCAGAAGAGAGGTTCTCAGCGCGGCCTTTAGCGCGTCGAGAACCCCCCTAATTCAAAAAGCCTGCCAAAAAAAGGGGCAGGCCGAGAGCCCCCCATATGCCAAAAGGTGCGCCGAGAACCCCTGTGACCGGGCGCGCCGATAAGCCTTGCCGAAAAGCCGTGCACCGAGAGCCAACGCGCCGAGAAGGCTGTGCCTAAAGGCCGTGCGCCGAGAAGCTCACGCCAAGGGCATTCAAGGCAAAGAAATTGAGAGAAATCAAAAGAAATGCCAAAGTAATGATGCTTCCAAGCTGTAAAATGAAAGATGACTAGCAATGCCAAGCTGATAAATGGGTTCAGATGCTGAATGATATATGCACCTGCAGGCACCGTGTCACTTATCCTGCATTCCCGCCACCTGCAAGTGGGGGGCATTTGTTGACACCTGAAATATAACTGAGAATAAAGATGAGACCAAAGAGAAGATTGAACCATACATGAAGCTCTCATAGATTCCTGCAAAGCCAGAATTACAAAATAGTCGTCACTAAAGTTGCCACCCGGCTGAAGCCCTTCCCGGTCAAGCTGATGTCCGGTATTGTCGTCGCTCAAATAACAGAACTGATGAAGAACTGCGGTCTACTGACTGATGAAAATATCCAGAAATATTCTGATAAGACTATGTCAACTCACTAATCAACCTTCACCTGTTCTGACAGGCTCGAAGGACTCACAAATGAAAAGGCAGGTTATATGTCTTTGATAGTCCAGACTTGATAACGAGGGAGTTCAAGATATTAAAGCCCAAATGGGCTCACTAAGGTGGAACCGGGAAATCCTCACAAGGTCCAAAGCCCATAGGGGCGCCGGGAAGCCTCCCCGGTTGACAAGGGCGCGCCGGGAAGTCATCCTCGGCGCGCCGGGAAGGGTCATGCCGAGAGGGGGGCTGCTGTGCCTATAAAATCCCCTCGTTGTTCATCTCGAAAAGAAGAGGACATACAGAGACAGAGAGGGCAAGAAGAAAAGAAAGGAAGGGAGAAAAGAAAAAAAAAGAGCGAAGAGAGGCATCTCCAGATAGCCAGATAAAAAGGGAGAAGAGAAGAAAAGCTGCTGCGAGGTCGGAAGGAAGGAGAAGGTGGGGTGCTAGGGGAGGGAGAGGAGTCAATGCTCCGCCCTCCCCTTCCCTTTATTGCCGTCGTCCCTTCCTGCTTCCCTTTCTTTTGATGTATAAGCTTCGATTCTGTTTTCCGCTTTCGAAGTGAAGGGATCTCCCTGTTGTCGAGGAGATAGAGTATTAGTCTATTTTTTCTTCCCTCCGTCCCCTTTGTTCTATGAATGATGTAAACGATGAAACAGTGAAATGCAACTCCACGGTTGTTCCGATGAAATGGTTCTGGTTGGCCTTCTTCTCCCTGTGCTCTCTCTCTCGGAATGTATGTTGTCCCTCACATACATTAATCGCTCGGATGCTTAGAATTCCAGTGATTTCTTGTGCCTATATGCATGATTGTTCCAGATGGGAAGGAGGTAACAGAGCCTCGATCCTTATCGTGGATCTTTGGGCTTTGTCCCTCTCTCTCCCTCGACGACATCGATGATTTAAACGTTGCGAAGTCCATAGTCCTCTCGAGTTTCCTAAGCCATTGGGGCCATTACAGGGATCAGAGACAGTCATCTCTTGATCTCCTGGATGGTCGGCGATATGAATGGCATAAAGCCTGTTCCAGAGGGTTCGAACGCCTGGTGACTTCAATCCCTCGAATCCCTTCTATCCACGTGACTCCTTGATGTCAATCTGGTGACTTGGTAGAGCCCTCGGCCCCCCTCCTCGTTTGCATCCTAAAACCCCCTAGCCGTTACCTGAATCCCAGAAAAAATCCCCAAAACAGAGCACCGTAGAACCCCACAAACCTCCACAAAACTTTCCGGCGCTATGAATAGCTCCCGGCGCAGCCCGCGCCGGGAACCTCACGCCGAGAGCTCCCTCCTCCTTCTTTAAAACCATGCCGAGAGCCTCATGCCGAGAAACCATTCCCCTGTGCCGGGAACCTCACGCCGAGAGCTCCCTCCTCTTTCTTTAAACCATGCCGGGAACCTCATGCCGAGAACCCATTCCCCCGCGCCGGGAAGCCTGCTTATGCTCGTTACAGCCATGCCGAGAGCCTCTCCTCCTCTGCCCAATCCTTGAGCACCCTGCCACACTAATTCGAGGGATATCTGCAGGTCACAGGGTACACCACATGGAATAAATAAACGGGGAACCATCCCCAACATCACACCGTGCCAGGGCCCAGTGCCTTTCTCTTTCGGTTTTCATCCCGGCACTCTGTGGATGATCACCTATTTCCCCTTGGGCATGTTCTAAGTTGAGGGGAGATGCTGCCGAAATCTAGTCCAATGTCATCAACCCCGATGAGTCAAGGGGGTGTCTCCGATACACTTCCCATCCGGCTCCATCTTCGGGGGAAACGAACCTATTTGGAGCATCCAGTCAAGTGGAAGTGTCAAAAGGGAATATCCTAACGATTAGCCGAATTTCATCCCGCCACTGCGTGGATGGTCTTCTATCCTTACCCGGTATGGCTCAAAGTTAAAGGTTGTGCCGCCCGATTTAGTCCGTTGAACTAAATAAATCCGCCCTCCATTCGTCCTCTTCCATAAGCATGAAGCCTTTATTTCGCACGTTAGTATTTTGACTGCCTTCTGAGACCTCCTATTTTGGCGTTTAATCAAGGGTTGTCCTTCTTAGGAAGGGCGTAATTAACGTCATAGTCTTTATGGTATGGCGGACTTTTGGTCCCGACTCGGACTTCACAATCGACTGATCAAGTCAAGTCGAGCGCACAATGAAATCATCACACATGTGACTGGCACGCCTAATAAACCAAATTAATAAATAAATAAAAACAAAATTGAAAAAGAGGAGAAAAATCCCGCGTCCACAGGTGGGGGGCTGATAATTTCGTGAGAAATAGGCCATTTTCTTCCCCCATGTGGTCGAAACTCAAAATAAATAAATTACATATGGAGGGGGCACTCCTTTGAGTAGGTAGGTAAGGTAGGTGGCCAACTTTGACATTTTACACCACTTGTCTCCCATGTGGTCAATTAGCATTCAAACCTTCTAGATGGCCACCTAGGATAGTTGACCAGCCCCACTTGGATGTGATGGACCAATGGGGAAGGGGAGGGGGCCCCCTAGCTGGACCTACTACACATTTGCATAAAAACCCACACAATCCATGGGAATGACTCATTAGCTTATAAAGCCTTACATTTGCGTACATACTTTCCCAAGGATATAAACACAAACTAAAAGGACATAAATGCAAAAGAAAAAGTACATGCTCGGCGTCGATTCCCATCAACTCTCCCCGGGTGGGAGGAACTCGACCCCGTCGAGTAGGGGTATGGATGCTCGAGTACTCCGGCGGATCCGTCACCGTGCCAAGTAGCGCGGGTATGCTCCACTCCAAGTGATTGGCACCTGCTCATCCATATATACTCGATATGCACAAGCTGCCATGGGCTAGAGGTGGACACTTCGGGTGGGGCACTCATAAAGGGAAGGAAGCAGCTCGAAGACTCACTAGGAATCACCGCTGAGTCCCTGTAGGTGACTGATCCGGGTATAGATGTAGAACCGATCCCATACTCATCGAATGAGTCCACTCGCCTCTTACTCATAATAGAACGACAACGAGCTTGCACAAGACACATGCAGACAAACAAACGACACACAAACTATGCAAACAAATCACACAAAACAAACCACACAAGGAAAACACACTGACTCATCTATGACCCTAGACACACCTAATGTTAGTCCGACCCGTACATGGGCGACGGCTGACCAGGACACCCGAATATGTGCCATGCATGCATGTTGTGCAACTGAGAATGGATGGCATGGGGAACACCTATACGTCGGGTGTGGTTATGCGTGGATGGTCTTTTGAATGTGGGCGACTCGGGTGGTTTAGAAGGGCTGGGTGTAGGTGGGTCGGGGTGGGTGGATGTAGATGGCCCATCCCGAGGGGAAGGGGCATAAAAGTGGGCTTCCTTGAAGAAGGGGAGTACGGGTGGTAACTTGGGAAGCCTAATAGTGAAGGGGTCAAAAGGGTCAAAGAAGGTATGACCCCTTGTGGTGGGTTCCCACAAGTCACGGTCCCACATGTAGAAGTTTTGAAGGTGTGGATAGTCACCTTCTTGAATTGTAACGGGTGGGACGGGGATCGTAGGCAAGATGTATGATTCCTCCCTCAGACAAAAGGGTATGAATTCGGGCTCGTCCGATAAGGGGAGGAGTAAGAGGACCTCCGTGGTGACACAACCGACGGTGCACTCGGAGGTAATGGACCCGAAGGCCGGATGGGTGAAGCTAAGACTAGCAGGTTGGTCAAAGCCTCGCGCCAAAAGATGCGTCAACTCCCATTGTGAATCCAATCCCATGACAAGATCGTCCAATGTGTCAACATGGTGACGAGATCGAAAGGTGGTATGGAATGAGTTGACTGGCACTAAAGGTAAGGTGGGGTCCATGGACGGGAAGGGATGTGGGACCAAGCCATCCTTGAGCCAACTAAGAAGTGGCTCGGCTATGTAAAGTGTTCCCGTAAGAAACACGGGTGGCTCGGGTTTTGGTAGCTCCAAAGAAGAAGGTTCTGAATAGAGCTCGGAAGGAGCGGGTGGTGAGGGAGCACCTACGAGAGGTGAAGAAGCACTTATCCTTTCCAACAAATCCGAAATCATTTTTTTGCATTCCTCAAAGGAACGGGTTGGAGTAGGGACCTTGGGGTGGACTCGCTCTTCGTCCCTCGGCCTAGGTGTGGTCCTAGGCTCGGCTATAAGCGGGGCTTCCACTCGGTTGGAGGTACTTGAGTGGGTTGGGATGGGGGTGCCAAGGGGAGGTTGGTTGGAGGTGATTGGGCGGGCCACTAGATTGGGGTCGCCTTGGTGGGCTTGGACGGCGGTGAAGGGGTGGGATTGGGTAGAGGTGTGGCCCACTTGATTGTGGGTGAGTTGGTGGGGTTGGTGAGTGGTATGACCTCCGTGGTTGGAGGTAGGTGGGCGGGGAAAGTAGGCCCTCCTAAGCGCTCTCTTCATTTCCCACCATGACTCGATGGGCCTTAGATTCCTATCCTCCCTCCAGTATTTGATGTTCCTCCAAGTTGCGGCGGCTTCACCAAAAAGTCACCTTTTGGCAACATCGACTTGCATGGGCCCATACATAATATACACCTCGAAGTAATCGTCCATGATGGCTTCCCATTCTAGATAGACACTCGGGTCATCGGACCCGTAGAAGTCCCGGGTTTCAGGCCTCGTGGGGTGGTTTGGGTGGTCCTTCCATTTGAGATAGTATCGCCACCATCCGGGAGTTTGGGAATCCATGGGTGATTGGGGACTAGTGGGTGGGCATGCCGACACTAGTAGATAAACCAATTAGACAATGGACTACAACCCTAGACATGACGACCAAGACTCGGTACGTGGCGGAGATAACCGATCCGAAGACCACTCGCGCAAGTGTGCGGCCTTCCCGATAGGCGTAGCCTAACGTTCGGGCAACACCTTTTGATATACCGGGTTATTGGGATGCGATGCAAAAGACACTTTTTTTTGTTTTAAAACAACGATGACCCTAAACACGACTTAGACAATGACTAATGACTAGACATAAATGACACTCTTTTTTTTGACACCCTAGACTCAAACTCGCTCTGATACCAAATTGATGCGGGATGAGACCACGGACACGACAAGCTCGTGACTGTCCCTTAACGAGGGAAGCGTCGGACGTGCGCGGTTGAGAAACCGGCAATGAGCTAGGGTGATCGGCTCTCTCGTGTGCCCGGATCGGGTCACGGGACGGTGTCGCACTCTCTCGCAGCAGCGGTAATGAATAGATAAAGCGAGCTAGATATCCCTACACATGCTCTCTAGCAGCGGCATAAACAAGTATATATGAAATTAAGCAAAATACCAAGTAAGGGAGCGAATGCGATACCTCCACGCACTCGGCGTGGGGAAGACGGACCCGGCCGAAACTCGTACTCCCGGGATAAATATTACACAATGATGACAACAATGAAATATCGCCCACTCCACGCAGGGAGGTAAAGGGCTACACAAATGGGCCCGGGAGGACCGAATTCGGGTTGACAGGCGGCTTCTCGCGTTGATTCGGCAACACCCGAACACGTGACGGTGGGGCCCACGTGCTGTCCGGAGGGGCCGTGTGGGACCCGATGGCACCGCTGTAGTGGAGGATGCCTGGAAGGGCGCTCCCTGGAGTGGGGGCGCACTGGTTCGCCGGCCGGAGGCCGGGCGGCTCCGATCGGCACCGGTCGGAATAACCGGCCACGGGCTGCAACTTCTGGTTTTCAGCGCGTGTCTCGGCGAGAACGGGCGCTGCGATCAACCCCGATGTCGGATCGACACGAGACTGGCGCCGTTGGAAAGCTAACTTCAAATTCTTCAATATAGGTCTAGAGATATGGCCTGGATCTGCACGGATCTGGACTTATGGAATTTCCAAGTTCCTGTTGTACAGTTCCTGAAATCTTAGGTCAGCAGAGAACTTTCCTGTGGATTGCCTTTGACCGCGAGGTATACGTCCGAATCTGGGGTTGTGTTCTTCATAAAAGTTGTGGGAAATCAAGCTACGAAACCAGGAATAGTTTTGGATCTGGATTTGGGGAATGCTACGAATTGCTATGAGTTTTGCACTAGCAGTGGGTCGGATCTGGAATCTGGCTGACAACACTGTAGTTGAGGAAGAACACGAATTTCTAAAAATAGATAGAAGGCTGATAAAAAATTAATAAAATTTGTGGAGGTAGGGAGTGATGGACAGAACTCCCAGTAAAATTGGGAGGGTTTAGACAAATCAAAAATATGGCCGGAGGTGGGAAACACAGGGCTGCTGTCACTGTAGACAGAGACAAAATAGAACTAGGAATGAAAGATGCACGAAAATTGGAAAATACTAAACGATGGAATTTGGGCGTGAAAATTTAGGTGGAGCTTGGGATACAAGGGAAGAACGCACCATAAAAATTGTAGATTACGAAGAGGCCGTGGCTGATAGCAGGAATTTCGGGAAGAGACCTCTGTCTAGCAGGACAGAACACCGAGAACGGTTTCGCGGCGGCTCGAAGGCGGCACGAACGGCGGCGGCGGCGGCACCGATGATCACCGGAGATAGAGGGGAGGGGATAGAAGATAGAAATCACTCTAGAATTGGAGGTTGGAGGAGAGAAACCAGAGGGAGAGAGGAGGGGCTCAAAAACACTCTTGATTTTCCAATAATTTTCTCTTCATTTCTTCATTAATTTCTAATGACACTATACATAGGCTTATATAGAAAATGGCAAGGGGTGGGGGGCTGATAATTTCGTGAGAAATAGGCCATTTTCTTCCCCCATGTGGTCGAAACTCAAAATAAATAAATTACATATGGAGGGGGCACTCCTTTGACTAGGTAGGTAAGGTAGGTGGCCAACTTTGACATTTTACATCACTTGTCTCCCATGTGGTCAATTAACATTCAAACCTTCTAGATGGCCACCTAGGATGGTTGACCAGCCCACTTGGATGAGGTGGACCAATGGGGAAGGGGAGGGGGCCCCCTAGCTGGACCTACTACACATTTGCACAAAAACTCACACAATCCATGGGAATGACTCATTAGTTTATAAAGCCTTACATTTGCGTACATACTTTCCCAAGGATATAAACACAAACTAAAAGTACATAAATGCAAAAGAAAAAGTACATGCTCGGCGTCGATTCCCATCACCGAGATTGGGGAGCAGGCTACGAGAGCCCAAATTGAGGAAGCGGGCTACGGAAGCCGAAGTTGGGAGATTAGCGAGCCGCAAGGGCAGGAAGTAGGCCGTGAGGGCTAAGATTGGGCTGTACGGGCTAGAACTGGGAAAGCAGGCTGCGATAGCCAAAATTGAGAAGCAGACTACAAAAGACAAAATTGGGAAGTAGGCTGCAAGGAGCCGAAGTTGGAAAGCAGGCTACAAGAGCCAAAATCGGGAATTAGGCAACGAAGGCCAAAGGGAAGTAGGCTACAAGAGCCGGAATTAAGGAAAGCAGGCTATGAGAGCCAAAGATCGGGGAAGCAGGCTACAGGAGCCAACATCGGGAAGTAGGCCACGAAGGCCAAAGGGAAGTGGGCTACAGAAGCCAAAATATTGGGGAAGCGGGCTATAGACGCCGAAGTTGAGAAGCAGGCTGTAAAGAGCCGAAGTTGGGAAGCAGGCTGCAAGGGCCAAAGGTTGAGGAAGCGGGCTATAAAAGCCAGAGGTTGGGAAGCAGGCTATAAAAGCCAGAGGTTGGGGAAGCATGCTATAAAGTCAAAGATTGGGAAGCGGGCCGTGAAGGTCGAAATTAGGAAAGCGGGCTGCGAAAGTCGAAATCGAGAAGGCAGGCTGCGATAGCCATTTTTTTATGCTATTATTATTAATATTAACTTCTTCATCCAAGCATGCAGGCATTCGCCAGTAGACATAACATAAGTATAAATAAGGTAGCTCCCTCTATAGGGGAAGGGATAGGGACATCGCCCATAATTCGCAGACACGGTGCGGGCCAGAAGGCACAACTAAGGGGTGGTGCATCCGTCGAGAGGATATCGCATGTCTTGCATGCATAGCTTAAATTCACTTATTTCACCCAAGACAACTCTATGTGGAGTGGAGGAGCAAACGTGTGAGCAAAAGGCCCTAAACATAGGGATATGCAGGCTTTCTAAGTAACACTCGAGGATTACTCTAGCGCCTACATGTAGGTTTCAGGCTCTCGATTTCGGTAGCTTCGCACAGCCCCCATCTGTTTATTTTGGTAGTGGATTTCACCGTTCGGCGCGACTCTCCTCATATGTCTCAATGGGGATTCTCGGCTACTAGGATTCGTCCTTGTTATAATTCTATTGCGGACTTCACCGTTTGATGTGAGTTTCCTCATGTGTCTCAATGGGGATTCCCGGCTACTAGGCTTCATCCTTATTGAAATTCGCTTCACCATTTCACGCGAGTCTCCTCATGTGTCTCAATGGGGATTCCCGGCTACTCAGATTCACGTTTTTTTTCTCTTTTTTTTACATCATTTTTTTTAAAGTGGGGGTAGGCAACTTTTTCCTCACGATTACCCTTCACGCGAGTGCAGAAATTCGAGCATCCATAGAGTGCTAAGAAGAAAGTTGGGCAATCCCTATGGTTGAAGACCATTGAACACATTAAGTGCGAAGTGGGGGAGCGTTGCCTCGGGTTTATTTTGTGAGTTGGGCTTAACAATTTAGCCATGACTTTTCCCCTTGACGTGTGCACCCGCCATAATTGGGTTCCCATCGAGTGCGTGCCGCGACCCACGTGCATCCGGAATCGGGGCAGCATTATTTAGCAAGGAAACAAGGTCCTAGAAAACTTCAAGGAAGTGTGTTATTCTATATTATAAGCAAGCATGCAAGCAGGACAGCCAAACTGTTTTGTTTCTTTTTTTCTTTTTTTTGTGTAAGAACATACTATCATTACGTATAAGTGTAGTAGTAGTAAAAGTATTAGGGAAGCAGACCACGGAGGGCCGAAAGGACATGAGGGAAGCGGGCTATAGAAGCCGGGGGACATTGGGGAAGTAGGCCATAAAGGCCAAAAGGAAGCAGGCTACGAGAGCCCAAGTTGGGAAGCGGGCTGCGAGAGTCAAAGTTGGGAAGCAGGTTATAAAAGCCAGAATTAGGGAGCAGGCCACGGAGGCCAAAGGGGAAGCAGGCTACGGGAGCTAGAATTGGGAAGCAGGCCACGAAGGCCAAAGGGGAAGCAGGCCATGAGAGCCAAAGGGAAGCAGGCGACGAGAGCCAGAGGGAAGCAGGCCACGAAGGCCAAAGGGAAGCAGGCTACGGGATCCAAAAGGACATCAGGGAAGTGGGCTATAGAAGCCGGGGGACATTAGGGAAGCAGGCCATAAAGGCCAAAAGGAAGCAGGCTGCGGGAGCCCAAGTTGGGAAGCGGGCTGCGAGAGCCAAAGTTGGGAAGCGGGTTATAAAAGCCAGAATTGGGAAGCAGGCCACGGAGGCCAAAGGGGAAGCAGGCTACGGGAGCCAGAATTGGGAAGCAGGCCACGAAGGCCAAAGGGGAAGCAGGCCATGAGAGCTAAAGGGAAGCAGGCTACGAGAGCCAGAGGGAAGCAGGCCACGAAGGCCAATGGGAAGTAGGCTACGGGAGCCAGAATTTGGAAGCAGGCCACGAAGGCCAAAGGTTGGGAAGCAGGCCACGAAGGCCAAAGGGAAGCGGGCTACAAGAGCCAAAGGGAAGCAGGCTACGAGAGCCAGAGGGAAGCAGGCTACGGGAGCCAGAATTTGGAAGCATGCCGCGAAGGCCAAAGGTTGGTAAGCAGGCCACGAAGGCCAAAGGGAAGCGGGCTACAAGAGCCAAAGTTGGGATATTAAAAAGTAGGCTGAAAAGCCAAGAGATATTGGGAGCGCGATGGGCCGGATGGATTAATCCTGGTAGTGGGCCTTGACCGAAATGGCTGAGCTAAAAGGAGTTGGGTAGTGAGCCGTGTGAGGCTGAAGAGAAGGGTCTCTTTTTTGATTCTCTTGACGGAGAAGGATCCGAACCAAAGTGAGAGGTTGATTCTTTAATTCTCTGGCCGGAAAAGGATCTGAACCAAAGTGAAAGGTTGATTCTTTAATTCTCTGGTCGGGAAAGGATTCGAGCCAAAGTGAAAGGTTGATTCTTTAATTCTATGGCCGGGAAAGGATCCGAACCAAAGTGGAAGGGTTTATTCTTTTGATTCTCTGGCCGGGGAAGGACCCGAACCGGAGTGAAAGGTTGATTCTTTGATTCTCTGGTTGGGAAAGGATCCGAACCAAAGTGAATGGTTGATTCTGTTGGGTGGCCAAAGACCGCATGTGGAGTTGCTTGTTGGCTTGACATCGGTCGGCTTAACGCCCCGTCGGCGGAATGCTTTGTTGGTTTAACGCCCCGTCGGCGAAAGGTTTAGTCGGTTTAACGCCCCGTCGGTGGAAGGTTTAGTCGGTTTAATACCCCGATGGCGGAAGGTTTAGTCGGTTTAACGCCCCGTCGGCGGAATGTTTAGTCGGTTTAACGCCCCGATGGCGGAAGGTTTAGTCGGTTTAACGCCCCGTCGGCGGGAGGTTTAGTTGGTTTAACGCCTCGTCGGCGAAAGGTTTGGTCGGTTTAACGTCCCGTCGGTAGAAGGTTTAGTCGGTTTAACGCCCCGATGGCTAAATATCTTTCGGTGTAACGCCCCGATGGCAGAGTATCTGTCAGTTTGAAGCCCCGATGGCTGGACATCTTTCGATTGAAGCCCCGATGGCTAAATATCTTTCGGTGCAACGCCTCGATGGCGGAGCATCGGTCGGTTTGAAGCCCCGATGGCTGAATATCTTTCGGTTGAAGCCCCGATGACTAAATATCTTTCGGTGCAATGCCCCGATGGCGGAGTATCTGTCAGTTTAAAGCCCCGATGGCTGGACATCTTTCGGTTGAAGCCCCGATGGCTAAATATCTTTCGGTGTAATGCCCCGATAGCAGAGTATATGTCGGTTTGAAGCCCCGACGGCTGAACATCTTTCGGTTGAAGCCCCGAGGGCTGAATATCCTCGGTTCGGACGAAAGGTCGTGACGCCGATCATATTAGAGGTTTATTGGGTGGATGGCCAAAGACCGTAGGTAATAGACTATGTCTGCCTCGGGACATTCTTTCATTTCTTCTCTTCTTCCTTTGTGTGAAGAGACAGGTGCGAAGACCACGTCTGCCTCGTAACTCTTCTTTCTTTTCTTCTCTTCTTTTTTTGTGTGAAGATGCGGGTTTGAAGACCACGTCTGTCTCATGTCTCTCTCTTTTTCCTTCCTTCTTCTTTTGTGTGAAGAGACGGGCACAGAGAAAGTTTGACACCCCACACCATCTGGCACGCTGGGTAGATAGCATCTGGCCGGATCATGGTCTCGTCCCCGTACGGCATGGCAAATGAACACAGCCAGTACGTCAGATAGGCGGCACAGTGAGTTTGTGGGTCGACCCCCATCGGATTGGCCCCGCTCCGACGTCCCCTGGAGGGGATCTTCACATCATGCTTGGGCTTCGCACGTTTCTTGCGAGCAACAGCGGTGCCAACGCAAGGAAAATCTTCATACTGCTTCAGCCCATCATAGAAATATTCCAGCCATACCGCCATACGCACCCGTTTCCTATCCCCACGGGCGAGCTGCTTCCCCTTGTGCGACAGCTGGTACAGCTCCCGGTACGCCTTCATCAGGAACCGGTATGAATACCCCAGAGAATAATAGCCGTCCCCGTTAGTCTCGTCTTTGATCAAGTCCGGGAGGCATACTTCTTCATAAGGCTCCCCGTCAATGGGCAAGCCGCTCAGCTGGCTTAGGCTCCACAAATCAAGTGAAGTCTCTCCCTCTGCCGTGTAGAAGGTATTGGTCTCCGCACTAAATACTTCTATCATACCACAACAGAGACCCTTGGAGATGGGATAACCATACCGGGAAGCGTACACGCTGTGATAGATGCCAACTCGGACCAGCAACGGGGCGTAGTTGAACAGTACATATTCCGTGAACTCCACCGCCCCTTCTCGGAAGCTGTGGGCCTCTTGAAGCTTCAGCTCCCCGAACCAGCCCGGTGATAGTTCGTACTTGAACCTAATGGCCAAACAGTCCAATATGAACGGCTCCTCCCTATAACCCCATTTCAGGGGAGCCAAGAATAAACCAAATCGGGGCGACTCGCCATGCACCTTCCCCACAGACATGTCCCATCTTGCTGGCGTGAACTGAGGGGCTCGCACTAATTTGTCTTCAGCCGGCAGCACTCCCTCGATCCCCAGGACCGGCTTCCATTCCCGGGCTTCTCCCACCAGATACATCGGGATGCTCCTAGGGACGCTGTACAATAGACTGTCCCGGGCATGCAGGATGGCCCGCTCGACGGCTTTTATAGTGCGAAAGTCTCGCCCCTCTCGGGAGCGCAGGTGCTTCAGGAACCGAACAAGGTGCCTATCCTTCGGGAAGTCTTTCCTGTACTCCCCGGTGGCCCGATCAAAAGTGAAACCGCTGTCAACTCTGGCAAGGCGGCCGAAGTCCATGCTCTCCCGGTCGGACTCAGATGACTCTGCCAAAGCGGCTATTTCTGCATGCTCCCGATCCAAGTCCTCTACATTTAACCAGGTAACTGCTGGCACCGGACCCCGTGGGATAAGGTCGGCACCAACAGCAACAGCAGGGGCGGAAGATCCACTTGGGGTAGCCATTTGTCTGCAAAGACGCACAAGCAGAGGATCAGAATAGGCCACACGCAAAGGGAAATGAAAAACTGCAAAGGGGCTTTACTACAAATAAAACAAATAAGGCATTGCCAATTTCTGACGAAATTTCGGCAGAGTTTCCCCTAGGCCAGAGGCGTAAGAAAAAAAACACGGGTGCGCGTCCACAAGGAGTGACGGCCCCAACAAAGCATGGTGGGCCCCGAGAGGCAACACCAGAAGTCCGCCGGTCGAAGGAGTCATCTTCCTTAGCTAAAAATCCCCCCCATATGCTGCCTAAAGCCCTCACCGGTGCACCCCCTGGGTGCTTCCCCGGCACACCCCAAGGCCCCCTACGCCGGCACAGCCCCTCAAGGCTTCCCCGGTACGCCCTCAGTGCCTTCCCCGGCACAGCCTCTGAAGTGCCTTCCCTGGCACACCAGCTGAAGCGGCCGCTCCCCGATACGCCCGTGGAGCCCTTCACCGGCACGCTTGGCGCCTCTCTTCACCGGCACACTTAGCGCCTCCCTGCCCGGCACACTACCCAGCGCCTTCCCCGGCACGCCCAAGAGGGCCTTCCCCGGCACGCTCCGGGAGCTCTTCCCCGGTGCGCCCCCTGGCAGTGCTCACCGGTACACCCCGGGATGCTTCCCCGGCACACCTTCCGCCCGCTTCCACGACCCGCCCTAAGTGCCCTTCGCCGGCACGCTTCTGGGCACCTTCACCGGCACAGTTGCCAGCACTCCTCCCGGCACGCTCCGACGCCTCCCCTGCCGGTACACTCCGACGCCCTCTCATCGGCACGCCTCCACGGTGTCTCCCCGGCGCGCCTACGCCCGCTCCCAACGGCATATCCGGCCACTCACGACGCCAGAGGCGAAGAAGAAAAGGGGAGAGGCGAAGGAGGAAGGAGAGGAAGAGGTGAAAGGAGAAGGGGGGGAAGGAGCCTAGGGCTCCGCCATGCCTCAAACAAAAAAGGAGAAAATAAGGAAGAGAAGGAAAAGAGGAGGCGAAGGAGGCAGGAGAGAAGCAAGAGGGGGGGGGAGCCTCCCACGGTGGCGCCCTCACCCAATGGAGAAGACGGCGGCGACGGCGGCAATGCCCGTGGCGGTGGCGCTCGGTGACGGAGAAGACAGGGAAGAGAGGGAGGGGGCGAACGGTCGCCTGCTGAAGAGAGAGAAGAGGGAGGGGGAATTCGAACGGGGGTGGTTCGAATGAACCGCCCCCGCCCCTTTTATATGGCGGAGAAATAAGAGAAGAGAAAAAAAAAGAAAAAAAAAGGAGAAAAAAGAAAAAAAAAAGAAAAGAAAAAAGGAGGGGAGACAAGAAGAGAAGAGAAAAAAAGAGAGGGGGAAAATAAAAGAAATAAAAGGGAAAAAAATACAAAAAAAGAAGAAAAAGAAGAAGAAGGAATGAAAAATAGAGGGAGAGACAAAGGGAATAAAAAAGGGGGAGAGAAAGGAAGGAAATAAAAGGAGAAAATAAAAGAAGAAAATGAAGGGAGGGAAAGCAAAAAAATAAATATATGTAATATCTAGTAAACAAATACATATATATGTACATATATGTATATACCCATATATGTATACACATTTACATATCCATCCACTCACATACGCGGAGGAGTGAGTCGACAACACACAATAATAAATGCCCCCGGGGAAGACATTCCATCCCCACGATCCCAGTCGGACGAACGTCCACACCAGCAAAGACGACTCTACCCCTGTGGCTCTATCCTTGTCATAGGGTCACTACCCTACCACCAAAACAAGCCCGTCTCTGGCACATCGCCTCGGGCCTCAGCTACCACCCACGCCATACAACATCGCCATCACGGGCCTTACGCCTGGATCGGCAGAACCTCTATCCTTGCGTTGGCATCAGTCCCTTGCCAACGAATAAGTCCCTTTCCGGTGCAAGGCCCCGTGCCCTAGCCACCCACTCCGCACAAATATGGCCATTACGGACCTTACGTCCGAATCGGTACGAACTCTCCCGTTGCGCTGGCATTGTCTTCTTGCCAACGAATGAGCCCTACCTTCCGGCGCAAGGCTTCGTGCCCTAGCCGACACACGCATATCACCCGCTCGTCAAGAAAAAAATAAAAGAAATAAAACGGGGTTAAAAATAGAGATACCCCGCCGGACTTGTCCCTACGTGGGGACAAGGGTAAAAATGGTAATAACCCGGCCGTGGCGAAAACCCGAAAGGGCGCTACAGGCAAAATTGGGTACCCCGCCACGTGAAAACCCGAAAGGGCGCGTGGGCAAAAGCAAGAGGGGGCCGGTACCGGCGAAAACCCGAAAGGGCGCTTGTATCGGTAATGTGGTACAAAAAAGAGAGAAAGAGAAAGAACAGACAAGAAGAGATCAACAAAGCATGTCAGTTCCCGGCGTCCTGTCGGCACTGACGAAGAGACCAAGAGACCAAGAGGCTAAGAGACAACAAAGCATGTCAGTTCCCGGCATCCTGTCGGCACTGACGAAAAGACCAAGAGACTAAGAGACAACAAAGCATGTCAGTTCCCGGCATCCTGTCGGCACTGACGAAGAGACCAAGAGACTAAGAGACAACAAAGCATGTTAGTTCCCGGCATCCTGTCGGCACTGACGAAGAGACCAAGAGACTAAGAGACAACAAAGCATGTCAGTTCCCGGCATCCTGTCGGCACTGACGAAGAGACCAAGAGACCAAGAGACTAAGAGACAACAAAGCATGTCAGTTCCCGGCGTCCTGTCGGCACTGACGAAGAGACCAAGAGACCAAGAGACTAAGAGACAACAAAGCATGTCAGTTCCCGGCATCCTGTCGGCACTGACGAAGAGACCAAGAGACTAAGAGACAACAAAGCATGTCAGTTCCCGGCATCCTGTCGGCACTGACGAAGAGACCAAGAGACTAAGAGACAACAAAGCATGTTAGTTCCCGGCATCCTGTCGGCACTGACGAAGAGACCAAGAGACTAAGAGACAACAAAGCATGTCAGTTCCCGGCATCCTGTCGGCACTGACGAAGAGACCAAGAGACCAAGAGACTAAGAGACAACAAAGCATGTCAGTTCCCGGCGTCCTGTCGGCACTGACGAAGAGACCAAGAGACCAAGAGACTAAGAGACAACAAAGCATGTCAGTTCCCGGCATCCCGTCGGCACTGACGAAGAGACCAAGAGACCAAGAGATCAACAAAGCATGTCAGTTCCCGGCATTCCGTCGGCACTGACGAAGAGACAACACACTGCTTCAGTTCCCGGCATTCCGTCGGCACTGATGAAGAGACCAACATACTACCTCAGCTCCCGACGCTCCGTCGGCACTAACAAAGAGACCAACAAACAACAAACCAGGTCGGCTCTCGACACCCCGCCGACATCCACAAAGAGAGAAGAGACGGGGACACCCTCGGGCACCGCCCGGCTCATCCTTCGCCTGCGATACCCGTGGGTGGGGGGCATTTGTGGACACCGAAAATTGCACGTCCAAATGTCATGCTCGGCCCAGCATCAACAACGGCGCCGAGTGAAGAAACCCTGGAGAAATCAAGCACAAAAGGCCCCACAGTCGTGGGCCCCAAAGGAAATCAAACGGGTCATGACTCGTGTTCGCAACGGGCTCAGAACGGGCCCCATATACACACCCCGTGAGGAGCCCTTCAGCGGCACGCCCAGCCCCCATGGGGTCCTCAACGGCATGCCCAAAGGGGTCTTCAACGGCACGCCCCAAAGGGCCTCCAGCGGCACGCCCCATTGGGCTGTTCAGCGGCACGCCCTGGAAAGCCTTCAACGGCACGCCCAAAGGGCCTCCAGCGGCACGCCCCAAAGGGCCTCCAGCGGCACGCCCTGGAAAGCCTTCAGCGCACACCCTGCCGCGGCCTTCGCCGGCACACCCCTATGGGGGTTCACCGGCACACCCCCAAGGGGGGGACCTTCAACGGTACGCCCCCAGGTGGCTTCACCGGCACGCCCCCTCTGGGTGTTCAACGGCACGCCCTGCAGGGGCTTCAGCGGCACGTCCTGCAGGCCCTTCAGCGGCACAGCTCTTTGAGGCTTCAGCGGTACGGCCTTTGGGGCCTTCAACGGCACGCCCAAAGGGGTCTTCAGCGGTACGGCCTACAAAGGCTTCAGCGGCAGGCCTTTTTGGCCCTTCAACGGCACGCCCAAAGGGGTCTTCAGCGGTACGGCCTACAAAGGCTTCAACGGCAGGCCTTTTTGGCCCTTCAACGGCACGCCCAAAGGGGTCTTCAGCGGTACGGCCTACAAAGGCTTCAGCGGCAGGCCTTTTTGGCTCTTCAGCGGCACAGCGGTGAAGTTCTTTCAACGGGCGACGTGAGGCCCATGCCCTACGCATCCTTGGCGCGCAGTGGAGCCGTCTGAGGTGGCAGCCGATCGTTGGGCCACGCAGGCTACCCCACTGACAGCCAGGACGGAGGGGAGTCAAACCCCATCATCACGGGCTGCTTCCCGCCCTCGACAGCCACGCTCGAGGGCTCCCCGCTGCTAAGGGTATAAAAGACGCCCGTCTTCCACAGAGAAAAGGGACAGAGAGAGGCAGACAGAGGAAGAGGAGAACGGAAGAAGAAGGAGGAAGAGGAGGAGGCCCTCCCGGCCTGTGCTCCGTCCGACGGCCACCGGGAAGAAACAAGAGTAAGAGAGAGAGAGAGCTTGTGGTATTGGGGGAAAGGGTTGGGGATAGTGGCCAATGTCTGAGGCCCGGATGTTTTCGTCTCTCTTGTATCCCATTCCTCCTGGGAGTTCTTTGTCCTTCTCCCCTTTTGTCCAGGGCCCCATCTGGGGGTTTGCTTTTACAATATGTATGTAGGGCCACGCCCTCTTGATTCTCATGAATGAAAACCACCCTCTCCGGGTTTCTCTTCGATCTTCGATGTTTTATGCTAGGCTTTGTGGGTTTCTTTTGACGGACAATCCGTTCCTCCCTCTGTCTCTTCATTCCTCCGGCGTCTTTGGGGTCCTCCACGTCGATTGTAGGTTTCCCCCTTCTGTTAGCCTGGGCTCCGTGAGCTCCTCACTCCCTTCCATGGCCATCTACCGTGTTCCCGGGCTTGAGGAGAAGGGGAGGTACCCTTCTTTCTTCCCAACCGCTCAGTTATTAATAGGCCACTCCCGGCCTCGAAACCCCCTGTCTTTCTTCCTCTTTTCCTGAACAGCCACCAAATCCCCCCAGTTGCTTGCAACCCTTTTAAGCCTCCCAGCGGTGCACCTTTCCGGCCCTTGGCCGGCACACCTTTCCAGCCTTCAGCGACACACCCAGATCAGCCTTCAGCGGCACACACCCAGATCAGCCTTCAGCGGCACACACACCTCCCTTCAGCGGTACACTTCAACAAGCCCTCGGCGGTACACCCCCTCTGAGCCCCAGCGGCACGCCCTTTTAGCCCTCAGCGGCACACCCACACTCTGTTACCCCTTGGCCGGCACACTCCAATTGGCCCTTGGCCGGTACACTCACCCTATGGCCTTTAGCGGCACACCCTTCAGCCTCTCAGCAGCCCACTCCTTGGCCTCGTTTCCGAGCCCCCCCCCCCCCCCCTTTTCCTTCACGTTTTCCAAGGTTCTATAAAGGTGTTGCTCCCCCGGGGGCCCACCTCCAGTTGCCGGGTTCCACCACTCCATGTGGGTGCGTTCCCTTTACCTTCCTTACGCCCGGGGTCAAGGGGAGGTGCTGCCGAATTTTCTTCGTGAGAAACTAATAAACAATTAAAAGAGGCAAAAGGAAGCAGCAAACGAGCAGAATAATTAATAAAACCTTCCAACCAATCAAACCACTGCCGGCATCACAACGAAAACTGAACCGAACTGATCAACCGTCCGGCGACTCGAACTTCCGACTGGTGCCGGGGAGACCAAACAGAATAAAGCAGGGGAAGAAGTTTATATAAAACTATGTACAAATCAAATAAGAAGAAAAGAAAAGCCTTAAGATTATTCCCATTACTTCACCCCTTCGCCGGTACGCCTTTTCTGGCCTTCACCGTTGCAGCCTTCAGCGACACACTCTAACCACCTCCCTTCAGCGGCACACTTCAACAAGCCCTCAGCGGTACACCCCCTTTGAGCCCCAGCGGCACGCCCTTTTAGCCCTCAGCGGTACACCCCCTTTGAGCCCCAGTGGCACGCTCTTTTGGCCTCCAGCGGTACACCCTCCTGCCCTCAGCGGCACGCCCGGTTTCCCTTCGCCGGCACGCTCCCTGGCCTCCAGCGGTATGCCCTGTTCCCCCTTCGCCGGTGCACTACACATCTATGCATATGCAACATAATAATGGCCCTAACAAATGGCAAATAAACCATTGAAAATTACGCTAATTAAAGGGACTCCAAATGTATAATGTTAATCATAATAAAAGAGGCGGGGCGGGCTAATAAACAATTATATAAATATAAATGATAAACAAATAATAACAATGGGAGTACTCATGAATAAAAGGAGAGAAGTCACCCGAAACAAACGCATAGAGAACTAATGAACAGCAGATTGGAAATTCCAGAGCATATAACTAAGAAAACCCCAGATAAAAGGACGCCAGAGCCCACGCTGCAGCCCCCATCTCTCCCCGTGACCCGGGGCAAAAGGAACAACAACGCTGCCCCTTTAGATGGAGCCCGAGTCTCGGGAATTCCCCCGATATGGCCGGGCTTTGATCTAACCTCGGGCCGACATCCTAATCGGACCGGATTTGTTTTCTCTTTCCGGATACCTTCCGAATCCTCATTGAAATTGCCATATGCTCGGCAGACATTTGGAGGGATCTACCTCGGTTTTCTCATTATGACGATGCCACGGACTTGTGTCCGAATACAAAAGGTCTACAAGTGGCCAACACAGCCGACAGTTTATGGCCCCAATACCACTTCCAGTGTGACCCATCCCTATCTCTCTCGCATAATTAGTATTATTCTTTTCGGCCGCAGGGCCCCTAATTTCGGCAATTAATCAAGGGTATTCCCTCGTATGGGGGATGTAAATGACGTCGTGACCTTCATGGCGCGACGGGATTCGGTCCCGACACGAACCACACAATCGTCTGACGAAGTCAGATCGAGCGCACCATGGGCTCTTCGGAGCCCGAATAAATTGTCACTCCGGTGACTGGCACGCCCACGCACCTAATAAAACCAACAGACGAACCCGGAACAACGGTTTAACGGAAAGTGCGTCCACACCTGGCTTTAGAAGATGACTGAATGGCTTTAGTTGATGCTTGAATGGCTTCGATCGGATGAAGAACTTGGTGGAAGGAATGTTGTTCACGATCGTTGCAGCAACCTTCCTTTGATAGCTACTATCTTGATCTCTCTAGGTTGATTTGGTGTTGCTTCAATTCATGGGAAGATGAAGGCTTCAAAATAGATCTTGGATCTTCAACTATGATGAGGCTTTGATCTTCGAATCACTGTTCACGGCTATAGTGATATTCCTCCTCTTCCTTGAGCCAACTTAATCTCCCTTGTTCTCTTGGAGCCTCTTGGGGTTTATGACCTCAAAGAGAGGTTTTTTACCCCTTGGAAGGTTAGGAGACAAGTCCCAGACCTAGATCCACAAAATCTGGGCTGATTGGGAGCATTGGGATTAAAGAAATGGGTTGAAGGACCTCTTTTCAAACTTGACACAAAAGTCAACAAAGGAGGGCCTCGGGGCTGGCGGTCGACTGGTGGAGGGCTGGCGGTCGACCGCTAGGGGCCATTCTGTAGCTTTGTGGCTGCTGGGAAAATAGGTCAACCGCTAGCTCCTGGCAATCGACCGCCAGGTTCACAGGTGCCAGTTTTTCAATTCTGTGATTTCAGGTCGACCGCCAAGGGTCCACAGGTCGACCGCCAATCTCCAAACCTGCAAAAGTCAAGTGTTAGTTCACTTGAAACTATCCATTAGTTCGATACTTGAAAAGGGCTTGTGTTATAGTTGATTACAAGTTTGTTTAGACTCGATTTAACACATGGAATGATTCATGAACACAAGTTTGAAAAGGAGTGAATCTTGATGGTTTAAAGCATGAAGCTTCATTTTAATACAAGGTAGGAGTCTTACCAATGGTTCTTGACAGTAAATGACATATACCACCTATTTTGGATTGCAGAGGAGTATGGTGCTTATCCACACGTTTGGTTTACCAAGTGGCTACCATGAGTTGATCCTGCAAGCAAAATAGTCATGGTTAATACCATGCTTGTTCACATAAAAGAGATTATGAAACCTCTTGCCTCTTGCCTCTTGCAAACCCAACATAAACAATAAGATGAATGAGCACAATCATCAAGAACATGTGTAATCATCACAGGTTTAGTTATCATCATTAAAGCACACATTAAGTTTAGTTATCATCAAAATCATAACTTAACAATTACAACAATCATCAAAACCATAACTCAACACTTTGTTGTCTGCTGTGCCCCCGAGTCGGGGTGGATTCTCTTCATGTGCCCCCGGGAGCAGGGTGTGTCTTCTGTTACTTGTTGTGCTCCCACCCTAAGGCTAGGTAGATTCTTCATCAAATTCCCCTAAGCCGGGGTGTAACTTTTGCTTTATGTGCCCCCGAGTCGGGGTGGATTCCCTTCATGTGCCCCCGGGCCGAGGTATAGTTCTTCTTCAAGTGCCCCTGGACCGGGGTAAATTTTTTTGAATACCCCTAAGCCGGGGTGAATTCTTCATAGCTTCTATTCCCCTCCGTGGTGGGGTATGTTGCTTCTTATGTCCCCATGGCGAGGGTGGATTCTGCTACTTCTTATGACCCAGAGCGGGGTATACTTCTCTTCATATGCCCCTGAGTCGGTGATGCGGGACGGATGACGACCGGGCTAAGACCGACGACGGACTCGAAGTGCGGCCAGCACTAGCATACTAAGGCAAGCCGGGCGGCTGACCACCGTGGTATTCTCCGGGTGGAGACGTCTCTCAACAGCGACTCTCTTGAGCCCGACGATCGTCCCTTGCGAGGGAAACGTGGGGATCGCGGCGATTAAGAAACCACCGTCGCCTAGGGTGCTAATCCGCGCTCGGTGCTCGATTGGAGCTACGGAACGGGCACTCACAACTCACAATCGCGGTGAAATTTGGAACTAGCTAACGGCCCTAATCTCACAAACGCAGCAATATAGAAAGCATACTAAACAGCAAATGTAAGGATCGGAATGAGCACGTACCTCCACGACTAGTCGTGGGGAAGAATTCCCGGCCGATTTCCGAACAACCCCAATACACACAAGATTAACTTTACAATTTCAGAAGCTTGGCCCACTCCACATAGGGAGGTATCGGGCTACAATCAATAACTTTGGGGTTGCTGGAACCCGGGTTGACGGGCCACACTTGCAGGAGGCGAGGAACGCGTGCCGGAGCCGCTCAGGTACGCCGACGGAAAGTCGACCCGGTTCTGCCCGCGCTGGTCACCCTGCGCAGCGAGCTTGCGGAGGCTGGTACGGCTGGATCCGATGCCCGATCGGAGCGCCGTTTGTTGGAGAATGTTGGCGATTGGATGTAGTATCTTCACTCTGAAGATCGCGAACAGATGGCTTCAGATCTGGGCGCAGTGACGAATCTTCTGAGGTTCTAGTTTTGTGCTCACAGAACTGCACAGAAACACGGTAAAATGTTGGGAAAATGGTTGTCGATGTCGGATCGGGGCGTTCCTTATGGGAGATGGTAGACGACGTCCATTGGAAGAAATACTCTGAAGATCCCTCACACGGATCTTGGCTGGATGAAGCGGGGCAGGCTCTGAAAGTTGATTCTAGTTCTCAGCCGGGACTGCTCAGACCAGCCCGCACGATCCCACGAGAACTGCCTTCACAATCAGCATCGGTCACAGATCGAGGCGAAACCAGCGGAAACACAAAGAGGACTTGAAATGCTACGATTTCTCTTCAGGAACAAACTTCAGATGGCATAGGGGTTGGGCTCCAGGAATTAAAACACAGACATCTTCAATTCTGGGCAGCATTCAGGAACCGATCTGCATGCCTCCACGAGAAAAATCGCCACCGTTGCTCACAAACTCCGATCGATGCGAAACCAAAGCTGAAAGTTTGCTAACTTGTAGAGGTATCACGGATAAGTTTTGTGGAAGAAGAAGATAAGAATAGAAGGGGGATATGAGGTCGAGTCACACGACCTAGCACTATCCCGTCACAGGACTGCAACCAGGGAATCACTCCCAAGAGAATCACTCTCTAATGCACTTATCTCTTAACAAAACTTCATTCTATTAAGCATAAACACTATACATGCCCTTATATATGGAAATGGAAGGGGTAGGGGGGGAGGGGACTTGCGCAAGATGCAAGTAGGGGGAGGGGTGCGCATGGATTAAGACCCTTGGTGAAAGGGAAAGGGGGACAAGGGGACATGGTAGCTCACCTACCTTTGAATTTCAAGGTAAAGATGGTAGGTGGCAGCCATGTGGAACTTGACCAGCAGACATTTGAATGCTCCATGTGATAATTGAAGAAGAAAATCAAACTAGCTAGCCTAATACCAACAAAAAAGAGGGCGCCCCCTTCATTGGGCCTTGAATGGGCCACTTTGGTCCATGGCTTAACCAAGCCCATTCCAACCTAGATGGCTTAAGGCCATTCCACCCTTGAAGGCACATGAATGAAGAGAGCCACTCTAGATTATCCAATCTAGAGAGCCCATGTGGAAGGGAGCCCATATGGCTTATGGATCCATTAGAAATGGACCAAGGCCATTCCTTCTTATGGAATGCTTTAAGGGCTTTAACAAATTGGCCCATTAGGAGCCTTACAACCAGCCCTTTAGCAAATTACACATACAATAACCATTACAAGCCCAATTCAATGCCAAAAAAGGTTCAAACTAAAGCCAAATTATCCCCATTTTGAAGATAAGCCGATGTAGTCCACTTGGCGCTCCGCGTATGGCACCGTCGGTTCGCCGACGTGTCACGTGATCGCCCTGGTGTCCGCACCAATTCTCTCCGGGTGGGAGGAACTCGACCCCGTCAAGTAAGGGTCCCGAAGCTTGCGCTCTCCGCATGTGATCAAGGTGTTGGTCATCGTGGGGCATCCTCGCCAACGCACTAGGACATGTGGGTATGCGCCGTTCCTTGTGGTGATCACCTACTCATCCAGTATACAATCTATATGCATGCGTTGAGGCTGGAAGAGGTGGACTCTCGGGTGAGGGTCACTCCAAATAGAAAGATAAAGCTCGAACCTCACTAGGGATCACCGCGGGTTCCAATAGCCTACCAGAGGAAACATGGAACGTCGAATTGACACCATTGTCGTTCGGTAGTTCAATATCGTACGCTTTCGGACCCACTTGTTTCTTAACCCGGAAAGGGTGGGGATCGTGGACTTAGAGTGGCTTTCGGTCTCCGGGCGGAAACCTGTCAGGTATGACCCTGATCTAGATGTACTCTCCCTTTGAATCCACGGATATGTAGCATGCATTGGCTACCTCCTTATGCGTGCTTGGCTGGCCTTTGATTGGGACACGACTTAATACATACCAAAACAAACTCAAAAGACAAACAAACACACACACATGACCTTAGACAAACCTATGGTTAGTCCGACCTACGCATGGATGATGGCGGACCAGGACACCCAAATGTGTGCCATGCATACACTAGATGCAACCAAAGGTAGGTATGATGATATACTCCTAGACACCCAAAAAGACACCATGCATGCAAGGACTTCCCATCAGATGTGGGTGTGGGTGGGCTAAGAGGTTCATCACCACGACATGTAGGTAAGGCATGCCATGCTTCCCAATAATCGGACCTATTGCTATGTGGAATTTGATTGGCCCGAGTGGGAAGAGAGTGGTAGGGGACTTCCTTGACAAAGTAGAGGGGAAGTGGTGGAGCACGAGGCTCACTAGAGAAGGGGTCGAATGGGTCAAAGAATGTGTGACCCCCCGGTTCCTCTATTACATAGTCCCATGTTTGAAATTCATGAAGGTGATGGTCACCTCCATCCATCGTGGTAGATAGGACAGTGTATAGAAGATAGGGCTCCTCCCTCGGGATAAAAGGAGTGAAGTCAGGCTCGACCGGTAGCGGGAGGAGTAGAAGAACCTCCGTGGTAACATGACCCACAGTGTACACGGAGGTAATGGACCCTAAGGTGGAATGGGTGAAGCTACGACTGGTGGGTCAGTCAAAGCCTGGGACCAGCAAGTGCGTAAATGCCAACTGCCGGTCTAACCCTTTAAGAAGGTCATCTAATGAATCCACATAGTGACTAGACCAGAAGGTGGTGTGAAATGAGTTGCTTGGCACTAGAGGTAGTGTGGGGTCCATGGACGGGAAGGGAGGTGGGACCAAGCCATCTTTGAGCCAACTAAGGAGTGGCTCGGCGATGAAAAGTATTCCCGTAAGATACGCGACGGGGCATTGTAAGTGGCAGAGTGGCCTTGCTGCCACGATCCACTGAGATCCAGCCCCATGTCGCACAGATTTGTCCCTCCCCCTCAATTCGGACCCCAAAATTTTCCTTCCGTGCCGCCCCCTCCCGAGAGGTTGAAAGCTCCTCCGACTCCGTCCCGCATCAGTCGGGGTGTATTCTATTCATGTGCCCCCATGTGCGGGGTGTATTCTTTCTTACCTCTTATCCCCCCATGGCGGGGTACATTTCTTCTTCTTATCCCCCATGGCGGGGTACATGCATGCTCTCTTCGGGAGTCGTGGTCGTGCTTGGCCTCATCGCTACAAAGCATTCCCCATAGCGGACAGAAATTCATCATGCTACAGTTGCGGCTTGTTGGATCTTCGAACAGTCACTCGAGGGACCATCTTGTGCTGGATAGGGGCAGAAGGGAGGTGGAACGGACCGGGACATTGCACCACGGATTTGGACCCTGCTAGAGTCGGGCGGGATGTCGGCCTCCTTCTTGTTCTCTTCGTCGGCGATGCTGGTCAACCTTTCTTTTTTTTGTCCTTTCTTTTCTTCCCCTTTTTTTTGGTATGATAGACCAAGGTGGGTGTCCAGGAGAGCGCTCACCCCCTCAAGGAGGGGATGAGTGGTTCGCTCCACCGCATCAATCCCACAGTGGTAATCATTATTCAGCACGGGTTTCGACGGCTGTGGTCGTACAACCCTCTCTCGCCAATTATTTCTCTTCTTTTTTCTCCTCTTCTTCTTTTCTTTCTTCTCCCTTTTTTTTAGCGGCTTCCATGATTCCTGGCAGCTGCAGGTGCCTCGGAGTAGCATCTTCGAGGTCACAAGGACAATTGAGCCTAGACCGGCTTTTCTCCCCATAGAGCTGGCAAAGACAGCATCTGCAATTCACCAAAGTAGGCAAACATCGTTTATTAGGAGGCCATGATGCCCTGACTCCCGGCAAAGAGATGAAGGGTGGTTTAGGTCCCACCGGGCGTGCCAGACTTGTGGACGCACTTTTCATTAAATAAGTTATTTGGTTCGTTTATTGGGTTTATTAAGTGCGTGGACGTGCCAGTCACAAAGTGACGATTTATTCGGGCTCCGAAGAGCACATGGTGCGCTCGATCTGACTAATCAGACGATTGTGTGGTTCATGTCGGGACCAAAACCCACCGCGCCATAAAGGTCAAGGCGTCGTTTACATCCCCTTGGAGAGGGGAACACCCTTGATTAATCGCCGGGAAAAATAGGCCTCATGGCCAGTGAATTAATTGCATGGAAGGTCTATTAGGAAGTATTGAAATCTCTGTACGAGGGTGAAAAGAAAACGTTCGAGATCATGTCGGTCATGTGCTGACCATTTAATGTTCGGATGAATGTCCGACTCGAGAAAAGTGCAATCGTCACGGGAAAATCGAAACATATGTATGCCGGGATACGGCAAATTTATTGTTCGGAGGAACGAGAAATATTCAATTAAATCCCAGTTAAAGCGGTCAAAAACCAACAAGTTTGTCGGCTCGGTGCAAGATCAAGCCGTGACCATACTGCGGTGGGCCCCCCGCGGTCGAAACAAGACTTGCGTGAGCGTCATTAATATTTCCGGTGCCAAGGGGCAATGGGGGAGTGTCCCGGGATCAGATCCCAGAACCAAAGACGTGTTCAAAGGGAGCGGGCTATAGGTCGATGATATGGGTCAGACAATGACCATAATTGGGACAGACCCAAGGTCTAAGCGTGACCCATGAAGGCCTTATTGATATTTCCATGCGTAGGGTTCGGGGATGACGAGAGCCTTCTCGTTCCATTCGGATTTTGTCGGTAATGCATAGACCACTTTATGTTCGGACAAAGGTCCGTATCGAAGGTAAGACATAAACAGAAATAAATCCGTGCGAATGTATGCCGAGTTTACGGCAATTTTGATGGAAAGGCGGAGACGAATCCCAATGGAAAAGAGTCTAGTTTGACGAACTATCAGCCCATAGCAATGTCGGATTACGGCCATATTGGGATGTCTCCCAAGGTCAGAACCCGACTTGGAGGGGCGGCGTTAATGTTCCCTTTATACCGGGTCTTGAGGAGAATGAGGCTACAGGGCGGATCTCATCATTTTATTATTATTTAAAATTTTATCATTATTAACTGTCATTTCATGTGTTTTTGGGTGAATTTATTATTATTATTACTTATTCATTTTATCATTATTTGTTTATTTATTATACATATTTTGTGCTTATTATCATCATTATTATTATTATTTATTACCATCATTCATTTCTTATTATTATCATTATCATTATTATTTATTTCTTTTATTGTTACATTTCTATCATTATTATTATATAAATTCCCCCCCCCCCCTTTTTGATTATCAGTTGGATTTCCCTTTTTTATTATCATTATTATGTTTTCCCTTTTTTCTTCTATTATACCCCTTTTGGTGTGATGTCCTTAGCACAAGGTGTGCCGAAATGGGTGTAAGGGAGAGTGAGGAATGAGTGTGCCGCTGGGAGGCTGGGGAGTGAGGAATGAGTGTGCCGCTGGGAGGCTGGGGAATGAGGAATGAGTGGAGGGTGTACCGCTGAGGAGGATGGTTCAGGGGTGCACCGTTGGGGGTAAGAGTGCACCGGGCTAGAGGCTGAAGGGTGTACCGCTGGGGTGTGGTTAGGAGGGTGGAAGGGTGTACCGCTGAAGGAAGGTGCAAGTGTACCGGGCAAAGCAGTTGGGGGGACAGGGGGCACGAGTGTGCCGAGATATGTAGGCTGAAGAGTGTGCCGGGCTGAGGCCAATTGGGGTGTGTCGCTGGGGTAGGCCAAGGGAAGTTAGAGGCAATGCCATTGGGGCAAAACCCACATGAACGGGGTGAGGTTTGAAGGGAGGTTCCTGGCTTGAGGTGTTCAGGTGGAGGGCTCCAAATGGCAAGCTTTCAAAATTATGTCATGTGATTGAGTTCCAAGCCTGTGTTCGATAGTCCAATTCTCTGGGTCTTGTTCAGTCCAATTCCTTGAGCCCTGCATAGTTCCTTTATTCTGATTAGAATGTTTTACTATTGCTCATCCCATTTGTTTGTTGCTTCCTTTTGTCTTTTATCTTATTGTTATTTCTGACAAAAATTCGGCAGCATCTCCCCTTGACCCGAGATGGAAGGGGATAACAAGCGACATGCCCATAAGGAGTGGCATGAACCAACAATTTGAGGTGTGTGCCTAGGCAGCCACCTTTGAGAAAACTTCGGAAAACTCGGAGAAAACACCGAACGAGGGACACTAGGCTGACATAGACTGGGGATGCACCGGGTGAATGTATCTAAGGGAAGCTGTGGTACTCAGAGGCAGACAATGGGGAGCCATGAAGAAAGTAAAACAGCGAGAAATGCAGACATAGAAGAAATATTTGTAGGAAGATATAGAAAACGTTTGCAAGCTTTTCTTCTATTCCTCATAGAAAGGGGAGAAATACATGGGCTGGTATATTGCAAGGGGGAGAGAATGAAAACAGAAATACAGTGGGGGGAAATAATGGAGCATCTGCTCCTTCCTCTCTCTTTTCTCTTCTTCTTCTTCTCTTCCTTCTTTGCACACAGTCGGTGGTGGACGGAGCACCAAGGGGGAGCAGGAGCTTCTCTTTCCCTCTCTCTTTTCTCTTCTTCTTCTTCTCTTCCTTCTTTCCACGGGGTCCTCCCCCTCTCCTTCTTCAGCCCTCTGGGAGGCCTCATTTATACAGACGGATGTGAAATCATTTCTTCACTGTATTAGAAGTCCATGTCTCCATCATACCGGATGGCTTCTTGCAGTGCAAGGCAATGAGCTGTCTGCCGAAAAGGTGAGACTACTGGTCAAAAGTAGTCCTTTTGTCAGACAGGAGGACTGCTACAGTGCTCGGCATGCTACAGTGCTCGGACTTCTTTTTCTTCAGTAGCTCGGACTGCTATAGTGCTCGGCCTACTGTAGTGCTCGGTCTTCTATAGTGCTCGAACTGCTACAGTGCTCGGTATGCTACAGTGCTCTGTACGCTACGATGCTCGGCCTTGCTACAGTGCTCGGTACGCTACAGTGCTCGGCCATGCTGAATTGCTCTCTTCAGGCTCGATTGCTACAGTAGCATGGCCTTCTCCAACTTTAGCTCGGTCTGCTTCAGAAGCTCAGACTGCTACAGTGCTCGACACGCTACAGTGCTCGGCTCTGCTACAGTGCTCGATACACTGTGGTTCTCGTCCCTGCTACAGTGCTCGGCCTTACATACAGAAACTCGGACTGGTATAGTGCTCGGCACGCTACAGTGCTCGATCTTGCTACAGTGCTCGGCCTTACTACAGTGCTCGTCCATGCTGCATTGCTCGGCCCTGCTACAGTGCTCGACCATGCTGCATTGCTCTCTTCAGGCTCGGTTGCTACAGTGCTTGGTCTTGCTACAGTGCTCGGTCGCGCAACAGTGCCCGGACATGCTACAGTGCTCGGCCACGCACTGTCGTGGAGAAGCCAATGAGGTGTGCCGTTGGAGAGGCCAATAAGTGTGTCGTTGGAGAAGGCACTTGGGTGTGTCATTGGAGGACCTGAAGAAGTGTGCCGCTAGTGGGCTTGAAAAGAGGTGTGCCACTAAAGGGGCATAGGGAATGTGCTGTTGAAGGGGCACAAAGGGTGTGCCGCTGGAGGGCATGAACTAGTGTGCCGTTGAAGAGGCACAAGGGTGTGCCGCTGGAGAACCCTTAGGGGCGTGCCGTTGGAGACCACCTTAGGCGCACCACTAGAGGGCTTGGGATTTTCCTTAGGAACTTCAGCAACTGTGAGCTCCCTTTTTGTTGTCATTTTTAATGCGCCCGTGCAAGTGCGAGGACTTGCTGGACGGTAGTATTCCCCGGGGTCTTGGGCATTCAGTCCCTCCGGTATCTTCTTTCTTTAGCTCTGTCCCTGATGCAGAAGCCGGGGAATGTGCTGACATGAATTTTTATGTGTCCACAGTGGTCCTATAGGAACCGCATGGTTCTTTGTTGACAGGTTTTTGGAGCGGACCGATGAGGCCCGTTTGATTGTTTGAGCGGTGAGCCTCTCACCGTCATTGGTTGGTTCAGTTCTGTGGTTGTGAGTTTGAACAGCTACTCCTGGGCCGTATGGATGTTGGGCGGCTTTATGTGAGCCACATGTTTGTGTTTGAGCGGTGTTGACTGAACCGCCCTACCGTCGTCTTCCCCGACGACGGTGAGGGTTTCCCACGGGTAGGGAAGCCACTGTGGCCCCCCAAACCGGCCCCTAAGCCCTCTAAATCCCTTAAAAAAGCTCCCAAACTAACATGCATGGCTTAAAAATGGAAATAGGAGAAGTTTTAGGACTCCTACCTCGGGGTCTCGTTGCCTCTTGGCCGGCCTCTCCGCCGGTGCATCTTCTCCAACGATGGCGACCTCTTCCTCGGCTACGGCTACTCCGTCTTCCTCCTCAGCTACGGGCGGTGGCGGGAGTGCGTCTCCCTCGGCCGTAGACGTAGTCGGCGCCATCACGGGCGATGGTCCTTCGGTGTTCGCCGCCGCCGCGGCGGTCGACGGCGACGGTTCGGTTGCCTCCTCTCCAGCCATCTCGGGGCGGCGGGCTTGGTGCTTCTGACGCATAGAGAGTGAGAGGGAGAGTTGAGAGGAAGAGAGTTTGGGCGAGAGAGAGTTGAGAGAGGGGAGGTTAGAATGGGCTCGGGTGCCCTTCGTTTCTCCCCGCCATCGGTTATGGTGGAGGGAGATGAAGGGTTTAGCTTTTCGAGGTTGCAGAGTTTGCGCGGTCTAGCGATAGACCGTCCATTGTTTGTGCGGTTACTCTATGACCGTTCATCTTCAATGGTAGGATGCTTAAGTCGGTTCAAATTCTATGATACATACGGTTCTCCCGTAGCCGTTCTTCTTGGGGCGGTTCGTACTTAACCGTTCTTGTTTGAAGTTGTTTGGCTCCCTATATCTGCACTTGGTGTTCAGTGGATGAATTTTGATGTTATTGCAAATATTGTTAACAAATTTGTGTGCAGCATCCAGAACTTTCACTTGCTGTTTCGCCTGCACAGGTAAGTCAGGTACGGCCTTCTATCCCTGTCACCCTTATTGCATTATTATATGGTACTATATTATCTCGAGAACCAGTTGGTTATCTACGTGTTCCAGGATCTGACGTTCCCCTTTAACAAAAACGATGATGATCTAGGTTCACGTATTTAATCTTCGGATAGGCCGTTAGGTTGGGATGTCACGGGGACGATGGTTCTATCCTGTACGCCGTGGTTGCGGATGGTATCTTGACTCTGACTTTCCCAGCATAGCAATATTATTCTCGAGTATTTTATATTTTAATCTTTCTTGGCATTTGTTTTTACGATTTCTTTTATTTTAGCCCAGCATGCATCATACGCATCTTTTGAGCTTTCATGACCCATGGTTTGCTTGAAGAATGTCCTGTCCGTGATGGTTAGCTGTACATTCAGTGTTGGAGTAAGAGGAACTAATTCCACTCTGAGTTGGAAGGTTCTCTTTGGTCGATTCACTTGGATTGGTTGATTGAAAGGTCCCCGTCTGGAGCTTTAGCCTGTTTCCTTTACTTTTGATGCCTGCTTTTGTGGCCTCCTCATTGGACCACGGGATTGTGTCCCCCATGAGGTTGGTCTTGTCAGTTTATTTCATTTAGTTTAGTTCCTCCAGACTGGTGTCGCTTTTGGTTTGATTATTCCTTGTGTTTGGTTCAGAGTTTCCCGGAAGATTCCTGTCACTTGTTGGTAAAAACGGGTGTTGTTTTGCCTTAACACCCGCTTTTCCGGTCCACTCCGCTGTATCTCCGCTTCATCTCCATGTTCCATGTCACTTCCGCTTCACCTCCGTTCGCTCCCCTGCAAAGAGGACGTTAAGGAGGGGCATCTGTTGACACCCGTTTTATGTTGATAAGTTAAGTCGTTTCTCTTACTCCCCTTTGTTGATGCCTCGAGTTGCCCATCACTCGTTGGGGCTATTTTCAGGCATGTTTTGGGGCCAGTTTTATGGGTTGCCTCCCTCCTTGGTTAGGTCCAAGTTGATTCAGGGCTTAATGGGCCTTGGTTTTGGTTGATTGGGCTTTTCTATAAGTTTCAACGTCCACGTGCATGTACGGTTCATCCGTGACCGCTCAATCCATGTGCGGTTGACTACGGGCCGTCCATATATTTTGGAACATTTTGGCTAATTTTCTGAATTTTCTCCGTCAAGCATTTATGCGGTCCTAACCTAGCCGCTCAATATGATGAACGGACGAAAAGTGGCCGCTCATCGTCCAGAGTCCTGCGCTTGGTGGTTTTCCCAGATGATTATCCAATTAATTGAATTATCACCGACAAGGATCGAGCGGTTCATCCTTGGCCGCTCTACTGTTGAACGGTTTCATCTGAGCCGTTCTTCTATGAGAGTCCAACGGCGAACGTTTCGGTCAGTTCGAGGGATAAGCTGGATTATTTCAGATTTATTTTAAATTTCCACCGGCGTGGTTGAACGGTCCTAACATAGCCGCACATTAAGTTGAGCGGTCTATCGTAAGACCATTCATCTGTTCGATTCCTGAATTTCAACAATTTTTATCCATTTTATCCGTGGTTTTATCCCCAACTTCTTTCATCATTTTCTCCGCGGATAATCAACCATTTTAAGTGTCGTTTCGACTGGATAAAAGATGATTCATTTATCTACGATTTTTGTTTGATAATCTTGACCTGAAAATGACTCTAAACCCTAGTTTCGAGCTAGACTTTCTAAGCTCTATAAATAGACCCTAAAGGCCAAGTTTAAAAAGGGGGGGAGGTTTTTGGTCGACGGCGAAGCCCTGTCGCATTCTTGAGCAACCTAGCACCAAGGAGGGAGGCTTTCTACGTCCATACAAGCCTCCGGTTCAAGGAGTAGTTTGGTTTTGAGTCCTTTTGTGTTTGATTGTCTTCGTCCACCTTGTTATTGCATGCATTGTTTTTCACACTTTCTCCCACGTTTTCCTTCATCTTCATTACCATGCACACACCTACCTACATTTTTTGACACCATAGGGGTTTAAAATCCCCCAGGTATCCCCCTTTCCATTTAGTCACGTTCATTCCTCATTATTTCGACATTTACTACACTATTCAGTTCTAATCTAGGTTGTTTCTTTGTTTCTTTACGTTATTTTGCAGGTCAGCACTTCCTAGCGCGAGGCCCATCCCCTCTGGCCGGCTGGAGAGAGTGGAGGTTGGACCCCTTTGCCACTTCTGGCTTGGTGGTCTCAAGCGGTTCTCTTCTGTCCGTGCAAGGAGACGTGCAGTGCATCTTCGGCCGTTCTTCTTCGTCCGACGGTCGTTATAGAGCCGTTCAACATCCAGGAGTGCTTTATCCCGCACCCGCTGCAGCACCCTTAGGCGGTCTATCGTAAGACCGTGCGTCCTATAGGCGGTTCTCCATCAACCGCTCATCTTCCCAATGCTACAGCCAGGCGAGTGTCTCCCCTTCCTTTCCAAAGCACGGCGTGTTCATCACGTTCGGCGCTTTGGTGGCGATCACGGTCATTTTTGTTTTCTGCTCTCCTCGTACTATTTTTCACTTATTCATTGCATATCGATTTATTCATAACACATCTTCCTTTAAGTAAGAGGAGAAAATATATCTACAATTGCTAAGGGACTAGTAATGTTCAAGTTAGGGGGTGTGATAAGTGTCCATTTTCTATAGTAATTCATCGCATGTACACCATTTTATGCGCATATAATTAGGTAATTATGCATATTTCATAGTTAACCTCAACTCTGCATTTAAATTGGAGCTTTCACGTAAATTGATTAATTTGATGATATTATTTAATAAATTAAAGTTGAGGACCATGGGTATTAATTCTCCATTGCATAACTATGAGTATTTGAGATTCATATGCACATTATGATATATTTTCTGGACTAAATCATAATTGTGTGTGCGTAGGACACAGAAGGTAATTACAAAAGAAGGCGGGGACAAAACGGTCATCACCACTTTGACCAAGTCAAATATAGAATTCAAAGTATTTTGGTTGGAGGTAAAAAAGTTCAAAATTTTGAATTCAAAGTTTGAAAATGAAGAATTCAAATTTTAAGTTTGAAAAGGGGGGAAATGACATTCAAAGTTTAAAAAGGAGATTCAAAGTTGAAAAGGGGGTGCCCAAAGTCCAAGAAAGGGGGTGCCCACCTCCTTTTCCTTTCCCCCATACACCATCTTCTATCTAAATCCCAGCCATTCATCTCCTTTTGATACAATCTCCACCCTCCATTGACCCAACTTTCCCTATAAATAACCCATGACAAGGAGGTGAAGGGGAGTTCTTCCTTTGGCATTTTTTTCTCCCTCTCAAATCTTCTTAGGCCGCCGATTTCTCCTCCTTAAGTCCCTCTTCTCCTCTTGATGTCTTCATAAAAGTTCTTTATTTTTAAGTCCTCTACAACTTCTTCTTCTGCACCATCTTTCAAAATTTTCTAATTTTTAAGCTATTTCGTATTTTTCACTATGTTATCATGTTCATCTGCGAATCAGTATTTCTCTCTGTTCTTCCCCCTTTCTCTCCATCTTCATTCCATTTTCTTCTCTTGCTGTCTTTATGCAAGTTCTTTATTTTTAAGTGTTCTACAAGTTCTTCTTATGCATCATCTTCTAATTCTTTCTGATTTTGAATTTATTTCTCGTTTTGTAACTTACTGTCCTATGATTTTACTGTTCATCCGAGGTGCTAGTCTCTGTTATGTCTCTATTTTGAAGTCCTTCTGCTCTTTTTTTCTCTCTGAGTTCTTCATCAAAGTTCTTTCTCTCTTTCCCCTCTTCAACTTCTTCTTCTTTGGTATCCCCTAATTCATCGTGATTTCAAAGTTATTTATCCTTCAAAGGCGGCTTCAACGATGAATGTGACTTCCTCCCGGTGTAGATGACATTTTCCGCAAGGTGGTTCGTGATCCAAGGCCAAGAGAGGACGGCGCCGTCATCACCATTGCTGCTACCATCTTCACATCTCAGGCTCCTTTTATTTTTATTACTTTAGTTTCATTTTTATTTCATTGTAATCTCGTAATATATTTGCTGTAAGTTTATCTTGCACTTCATGTACTCTTTATTTTAAGTTAATGAAAAGAGTTATTCTTTAGATCTAGTTTTTGATCTTCTACCATCCTTACCTCCTTCTTCTATCTCTTCTTTTCACTTCATGTAATTATTTTCAATAGCATAGGCGCATAGTCATAGGTGTTTTTAATTAAGTGTTTACTTTGTTCATCATTTCACTATTTTCTTTAAGCAAAGCAAAATCACAAGTGTTTTTCAAAGGATTCCAAGGTTTTTAACTCTCAAAATCCCTTCTTCCCTGTGGATTCGACCCGTGCTTGCCATAGTACTACGTTCTCTTTAGATCATTTTGTGCGAGTTTGATTTTAAGATTGTTAACGCGCGTGTAGTAACGACATACATTTTCACGTTATCATATCCCATGGATCCCCAAAAGCCCACGTCATATGAATTGTGGCGACCGTTCCACGGTCATCATATAAGGGTGACGAAGAAGGAGTATTCGACTCTCCTAGCCCTCCCAAGTCTCCCAAATCCAACAGGCAGCCGCATGCTAGGGACAGATTCGGATGTCTAGGAGTCCCCCATTTCGTCAACCATCGATTGCATCTAGTGTATGCATGACACACATTCGGATGTCCTAGTCCACCATTGCATGTGTATGGGTCGTACTAATAGTAGGTTTGTTTAAGGTCATGTGTGGGTCTTTGTTTCGTACAGTTTATCTGTCGAGTGCATATGCATACATCGAGTTGAGTCGGTCTTTTGTACGCTCGCGTTGTCAGTCCCTTTCGAGTGCGAGGCAAGTCAGATCCAATGCGTGCGTTGTAGACTTGTCGAAATTTGGGATCGGCTCTACCTAAACATATCGGATCTAGTCACATAAAGTGATCCAACGGTGATTCCTAGTGAGTCTTCGAGCCGCCTCCTCCCCTTTGAGAGTGACCCCACCTCGGAGTGTCCACCATTAGCCTCATTCCCATGCACATATCGAATATATATGGGATGAGCAGCTGACGATTACTTGAAGTGGAGCGTACTCCGCGCTACCAGGTCGATGACGGATCCGCCGGAGCCACACGAGCAGCCGCACCCCTTACTCGACGGCGTTGAGTTCTTCCCACTCGGGAAGAATTGATGGGAATCAACACCGAGCACTATCATTTTTATTTTGTATTTGTGTCCTTTTGTTTGTATTTATACCCTTGGCTAATTGGGTTTGCAATTGTATACCCTTGGCTAATTGGATTTGCAATTGTAAGACATTATAAGCCAAAGGGTTAGTCTTTAAAGTCTTTGGGTTTATTTGTAAAAGTCTAGTAGGTCCAGCAGGGGCCCCCACCCTCTTTTGAAGTCTCGCGATTAGTGACACCCAAGAGGGGGGTGAATTGGGTGTTTACAAATTTTACGGAAACTTTTAGCCTTTTTGAAATATGTGATAGAATGCTAGTTAAGAGATTCAAAACTAATTGTACACAAATTGGATTTATCAAACTTTATATGATGAGATATAGATTATGCAAGATATACGTAGATAAATCCGGAATAACAATTAACACTAACACTCACTTAGAATTGAGGTAGAAGAAAAGGACCAAACCACACAATTCAAACCATAGTGCACAGCAGTTTTTAAGGTGGTTCGGATGCAACGACGGTAATCCTACGTCCACCCCTCACCAAACCCAGTGAGACCTCACTCGGGGATAAGTCCCCAAATGGAGACGACGCTCCAAACACACACGCATGACGACGCTTGCACACACACATGGGGACGCGCCCCAATACACACACGCACACACGGAGATGAAGTCTCCAACACGATCCAACAAGCTGATCAACAAAACACACACACGCTGCGACAAATGCAGCACTCCACACACACAAGCACTAAGATCTGGATAAAACCACACACACACAGATCTAAGAAGACCTACGCACACACAAATCAAATACGACACACACACACACAAGTTCTTGCAGTTTATGATGAACACAATTACAACACCCAAAACATAAAGATGATGAGGTTTAGTTTAGAAAACTCTTATTTTGGGTTCCCCTTGAATGCATGTTGCGGATGTTGAACATATCTTCACTTGATCGGAGCTTCAATTCGTGCTTGCTTAGCTTTTCTCCTTTCTTGCTTGTTTGGCTTCTCTTCTTTCTCCCTTAGGCACTCTTCTTGGAGTCCTTGCTTACTTGCTTGGCTCTTCTCTTCCTCGGAGGAGGTTGGCTTCAGATATGCCTTCAATGGGTTGAGAATGGATGAAGAACACTTGCTGCACGGAGTACTGTTCACGGCTACAGTACCCTTCTTCTTCCTCCTTGGACAGCACCCTCTTGATCTCCCTTTGAAGCCCTCTTGGATGGTTAGGATTTATGACTCCAAATGATGTGTTTTATAGCCCTTGAATGGTCCATAGACAAGCCCCAGACTAGATCCACAAATCATGATGTAATTGGGGTCATTGGGATTAAACAAATGGGAAGAAAGACCTCTCCTCGAGCTTGAAACAAAAGTCAACAAAAGGGGCCTCGGGGCTGGCGATCGACCGGTAGCATGGGGCGGTTGTGGACGCACTTTTCGTTACCTGTTATTCTCTTGTTGGTTGATTCGTTTATTGAGTGCGTGGGCGTGCCAGTCACTGAGGGACAATTTATTCGGGCTCCGAAGAGCCCATGGTGCGCTCGTTCTGACTTCGTCAGACGATTGTGTGGTTCGTGTCGGGACCAAAACCCGCCATGCCGGAAAGGTCACGGCGTCATTTACATCCCCCATACGAGGGAACACCCTTGATTAATCGCTGAGATTCAGGGGCCTCATGGCCAGGAAACTATATCGAGAGAAACGAGCCGATAGCGGTCTCGAATCAGTCGGAAAGCCCTCTGTCTAGGGAAACAAGCATTCGAAATATGTCGGTCACTCAAGGGACCATTTTGGTATTCAGACGAGCGTCCGGCTTTAGAGAATCGTGATCATCACGGGGAAAACTGGAGCATATGTATGCCGGGGTATGGCAAGTTTATTGTTCAAAGGGATAGGAGGCATTCGGTTGAATCCCGGTTAGAGCGGTCGGAAACCGATAAGTTTGTTCGCCCGGTGCAAGACCAAGCTACGACCATACTGCGGTGGCCCCCCCGCGGTCGAAGTCAGGCTCGCGTGGGCATCATTGATATTTTCGGTGCCGAAGGGCAGCGGGAAAGTGTCTCGGGACTAGATTCCGAAACAAAGATGTGTACAGAGATAGCCGGCTATAGGCCTAGGATGTGGGTCTGGCGATGACCATGGTTGGGGCGAACCCGAGGTTCGAGCATGACTCATGACGGTCTTATCGATGTTCCTATGCGTAGGGTTCGGGGAGGACGAGAGCCGCCTCATTCCATTCGGATTTTGTCGGTCACTCATGGACCATTTTATGTTCGGACGAAGGTCCGTGTAGAAAATAAGACGGTGACGGGAGCGAATCCGTGCAAATGTCTGCCGTGAGTATGGCAAGTTCAATGCAAGCGTGAGATTAGATCCCGGTATATATGTCGGTCACTAACGGACCATTCATTATTCGGACGGAAGTCCGTATTAGTGGCGTCGAGGACGACGATAAAATCGTACAGATGTCTGCCGTAGGTGCGGCAAGTTTAATGTGGATGCGGGATCGGGTCCTGATAAGGACGGGTCGAGCTAACTAACGAACTATCGGCCCGTGATAAGTTCGGATCATGGTCACATCTGGGCGAGGGCTCCCGAGATCCAAGTCCAACGCCATGGGGCGTCATTACTTTTCTCTTCACACAGAGTCCGGGGAAATGAAGGTTCCAAGATATGCGTGCATGTTGGTCACGTCGGACCCTTCATTGTTCGGATGCGAGTCCACGTTTGAAGCATCGAAAACGATGATAGAGACAAAAGGATGTTTGCCGTAGACACGACAAGTTTAATGTGGCGTTGCGGGATTAGATCCCGGGAGCAGCGGGTCGAATTAACGAATTATTGGCCCGAGATGTGTTCGGATCATGACCATGTCGGAGGTTCCGAGGTCCACATCCGATACCACAAGGCATCATCAATTTTCTCTTTGCACCCAGCCTGGGGGTGTGAATTGTTAAGTGCGAAGCCCGAACTCACCAACGTGCGCCCTCGCACGTGGATCGACCTGCGCGGTCAGGTCATGGGGGTCAAGGGGGCAACGCCCCTTGCGGGGGTTTCCGGGGGCAGCACCCCCGGAACAAAATTTAGATTATGGAAAGGGGAAACTTTTTATTAGTTTTATTCATTAGCTTTAAGTCTCTTCTCTCATTTGATTAATCATTTTCTCCCTTTCAGGCACGCCGGTTTAAGGGAAGCAAAGAGGGGAGCGCGCCGGTTAATGGAAGCCCAAAAGGGCACGCCGGAATAAGTGGTGCAAAGTTTGGGCGCGCCGGTTAATGACCAATGGAGGAGGAGGGCCAGGGGGCGCCGGAATAGGGTGAGGAATAGTATACCGCGCCGGTTTAATGGGCTATGCAAGGGGCGCGCCGGTTAGTGGCAAGAAAAAAGGAAAGGGGTTTTGAGTGTAAAGCTAAACCGGCGCGGGGGGGTACCGCGCCGGATTAACCCACGCCGGATTAGGAGCACGCCGGGATAGCTTCTATGAGGTTTCTTTCATTCTTTTATGCTCTGTTTCTTGTTTCTTTCACCTGTGGGTTGATTTGTTGATCAGTTTGTTTATCGAACTGATAGATTAAGTTTGTGGAGAGGATGATTAAGTGTTTTAATTGTTTATTAGGGTGGATGAACATGAGGATTCAAGTATTTTGTTCAGGGGTGAGTTTGTTATGCAGGAACTCAGAAAGTTCAGTCTGTTCAGGGGCTTAGTTTGTTGTCTGTTCTTACATGTTCTTCCTCTGGCAACATTTGGGCAGCATCTCCCCCGGACAGAGGCTTGCCAGAGAGAATAGAGGAACGCCAAACGGATTGCTCCGGGGCGAACCTCAAAACACGGAGTAAAGCCTCCATTAACCCATAAGTGCAGGTGGAAACTCGAGGACAAGCCTTCAAGAGTTCCAGCAACTCAGGGTGATGATCTCGTAGGCGGGACAGGTGTATGCCATAAGAGGCCATGAATATTCATCCATTCGATGGGTTCCTCTGAAGGCCGTGCCACGGAGAGGCAGGTCTCCAAGGTCCATGGATGATAAGAAAACCGAGGGAAAGGGGAGCAGAGGCTAAACAAAGAACATCGCGCTTACAAGAGGACTTTTCTTTTTATTCATCCACACAAACGGGGGAAGGTTCTAATGCAGAGGGGGGGTTCATCTGGAGAAAAAAAGAACGAAATACATTGCAAAGGGGGGAGAGAATACATTGACGGAGGAGGGGAAGAGAGCACATGCTCTTTCCCCTCCGACTCACCTCTCACCCTCACTCTTTTCTCTCTTCCTTCTTCACCTTGCCGGTGCCGGGGGACCAAGCTTCTTCTTCTCTTCGGGTGGCCCTCTCTTCTCTTTTTCAATCGCCCCTCGGGGGTTCCAGCTTTTCTCTCTTCAATCGCCCATCCATCTCTCTCTGTCGAACATGCAGAGTATATATAGCCGGTTGCCACGGAAGGAACTCCCGCCATCTTCCTCCTCGTTCATTGAGGCATCCGAAGTTGACATGCCATGGTGTCGTCCGTTGATTTGCGTAGTACGCTGGCAATTATCCGAGGAAGGGATGTTCACAGATTTGTCAGGGCCTGCCTCGCCATTGTCGCTTCTGTGCTGTCGAACGGAGGCAGAGACAGAGCGTCGGGCATTCAATGTTCTCTGCACGCCATAATGGTGCAAAACAGAGCATCGGGATGACGACGGGACAGGATGGGGTTAAACCGGCGCGGGGGGGTGAGCGCGCCGGATTAGCATCAGGATGAGGGGGAAAGGCTTAAAGCCCAAGGAATAGTAGCGCGCCATATTAAGGCAACATCAAGGGCAAATGGGAAATGGGGCGCGCCGGTTTTGGGGGCACCGGATTAAGATGTTGAAGGGGCGCGCCGGTTTAGAGCGCGCCGGTTTAAGGCCCTTCCACGCCGTTTTAAGCCTCAAATGGATTCTTTTCGAAGTCGCAGCCATTTATTTGAGTGTTGGCATTCCCAGAATGTTCTAGTTGTAATGTGTGGCCTCCATAATATTCCATTTGAAGCCTGTGGGGCTTGATCCCAGACTTTGCGTAACTTTCGGTGCATACTGAGGCTGTACCGGAGTTCCTGACTCTTCTTTGATTCAGCTCTCGGCACGGACGGCTGTGGAGTTGTGGTTGTATCTTCCACCTGGGGGGCTTCCTTAACGGGTAGCGGACCACCAAGCGGGTTCTCATCCTGATCGGGCGAGGCATGAGATTTGTTCGGCATTTCCATCTTCGGCTTGCTCTCGAGTGTCGAGACGTGCATGCCGTATGATCCTCATCGACATTTTTGGCGTCCACAGCGGTCGACCGGAATTTTACAGGTTTTGGAGATTTAGGTGCTAGGAAAATCGGTCGACTGCCCCTAGGCTGGCGGTCGACCGAAATCTGGAATTTTCTAGATTTCAAACATCGAACCTCTTAAACCCATTTGCAGTCCGTGGATTCAAACTCCTTTGACCTTGTGGATTTATACTGAGTGTTTTGACCTGCAAGAGCATAGATAGTTGATTAGAACTATAACTCAAACATCCATATGATGAGTGCATGAACTTCATGCAGACAATTAAGAGGAAGTGAGAGTAGAGTATATGTCCCCCCGCCAGTGGCGGGGTGGACACCCCCCCTCCCCCCTCCTGCGCAGGTGGCAGGAGGGCACGGCTTCGAGCCGCTTTCCCCTTCCCCAAAAAATATAAAAAAAAGTGAGAGTAGAGTATGAAAACCGTTTAAGAGTCTTTCGGTTAATTGATCACGGTTAAGTCAATAGTTCCATCAACAAACAAATCCATATGTTAAGGCATAGGGAGCCTTTGAACATCAGATTAAATCAACTTCCCATGGAGGCAAGTTAACTAATTAAAGGAATATCGCCCCTATAATCAATTTTGTGAGGGCGCACGATGGCGAGTTTTGCAAGGGCTTGAAACCTCATGAACTAGGTGCATATGAACACTTTGAAACACACATGTTCTGAGGTAAGGATCAAGTTCTGGGTTAAGAATCAAGAGATAAAACTCAATCATCCCAAGTAAATTATTTATGAAATAAACTCATGGAACACTCAATAACAAGAAGTGTATAACGGGGTAAGACCCTTACCAATGGTGCTTGACAGTACATGACATATACCACCTGTTATGGATTGTAGAGGAGCAGGGTGTTTATCCACAAGTTTGGTTCACCAGGTGACTGCCATGAGTTTGGTCCTGCAAGCAAGATAGTCACGGTTAATACCATGCTTGTTCACATTAAAGAGGTTATGAAACCTCTTGCCTCTTGTAAAACCAATTCAATCAAGCAAGAATCAAGACCATGTACCGTTGCCATTTGCCATCTCAATCATATTTAAACATGAATGTATACAGTCATCAAGAACATGTGCAATCAACCATAAGTTTAGTTATCATCACTCAATCACATATTAAGTTTAGTTATCATCAAAATCATAACGCCAACAATCATCAGAACCATAACTCAACATCTTTCCCATTGGTCCACCTAGGTTCTAGGGCCCATGTGGGGCTAGTTCAAAGTCTAAATTTGGACTTGGACCAAGGGGGGACAAGGAGGGAAGAAAGTCCAAGTTGGACTCCCATTTAGTCAAGAGGGCGCCCCCCATTTATAATAGTTTAATGCTTGCTGTATTTTTATTTAATTTGGCCATTTGACCACATGGGGATTAAATATCCTATCCCTAGTTTACCCCTCCCAAACCCTAGATCTAGGGCTAGTTTTGATCATTTGTATATTTTTATATAACCCATGTATTTTCCATTTTGTAAGAATTAATGAATGAAAATTGTGAAAATTGCCAAGAGCATCAAGGTGCGCCCCTCCCCTCTCTCTTCCCCACCCTTGCAGCTGTGAGAGCTCCAATTCCTGAGGTGTGATTCCTCTCTATCAGTTCCCCTTTGAGTGAGAAGCTCATCTCTGCCGCCGCCGCCGCCATCGAACCGCCGCCATCGCCAACCCGCCGGAGTTCTGTCCACATCTGGACAGAAGCCTCGTGCTCAATTTTTAACTCTCAATCAGAAGCATAGATCATCCTGAAAATTGGAGGGTGAGTTCCCCACGTCCACCCCAGCCTCCACAAAACAATTCACATTTTTTCTTCCTTGTTCCCTTTATCATTTATTCCCCCCGATCTACATAATCCGCCTCTGTGTAGATCCACCAGCCAGCAACCGACCTTTTCCCTTGTCTGACCCCTTTCCAATTTCATATTGAGCTAAAATTTGAACTGAGAGTTCTGTCCACCAAAGTCTTCGTCCCCAATTTTTTTTGTGATTTTAGGAATTTTATTTCCCAACTAAAAAATCACTGCATTTTCCCAAAATTTGTTCTGTCCTGTGCAATCCAGATCCGACCACCCCCACCGAAAAATCTATTTTCCCATTCAAACATCCTCTAAAAATTACACAAAATTTACCCCCATGTTCGTTTCCTTCCCATCTACCATCCATTAAAATTTTAGATCCAAAATCCACCGTTTGATCTCCGATCAAGCCGAGTTCTCAAGCAGATCCACTTTCTGCCCTGTCTGATCTTGTTCTGTAAGTCAGCTGGTTGTAAATTCCACCGAGGAAAATACAGGGATAGAAAAATTTCTGTAATCATTGGTGTTTGTAGATCTCTGAGCGAGCTTTCCAACGGCACTAGTCTCACGTCGTTCTGAGCTCAGGTCTGATCACAGCAGCTGTTCTCGCCGGGTCGCGCGGTTCTGTGACAGCAGAACAGGTCCGTGGGCAGCAATCAACAACGCCCCCGGTCGGACCACCTCGCCTCCCACGAGGCGAACCAGCGCGATCCCTTCCTAGGGGTCGTCCCTCCAGGAGTCCCCATCGTAGCGGTATCACTCACAGCCCGTTCGGCCCTCCGACTAGGACATGGGCCCCATGTTCGTTGGCACGCCACTACAAGAAAATAGACTTTTAGGGGCATTTTAGAAATGCCCCAAAAAATATAGAAAAATGCCCCTAAAAACCTTTAGGGGCATTTTGATTAGCTTTAGGGACAGTTTAAAATGTGCCCCTACTGTCTCGGTCCCTAAAAATTTTTGGGGCACTTTTTAAAAAATGCCCTTAATGTTGTCATTAGAGGCACTAAAAAGTGCCCCTAAATATTTTAATAGGGGTAATTTTGTTGACCAAATGAACATAATTTAGGAGCAATTACACCTTCAAACTGCCCCAAATAACCTATTTTAAAAATAATCATGTAATAATCACCCTATAATAATTGCTTGAAAGAACGTGTTTTAAGGGTATTTTCTTTTTCAAATTATCCCAAGAACTAACAACCAATCTATAGCGGCTATAATTTTTAATTATTACACCAAAATAACCATCGTAAAATGTAAAAAATAAAGTTCACATTTCTAACATGCAATCAATACATAGATCCTATTCTTTGTAATCCATTGACGTCCACAAACACTCACCATTATACAACACATGAGTATATAAATTGTCCACCTTTTAACCAAAACATAAATAAGGCATCATACTCATTGACAAAGAGAATGTATTAACAAAAGTGTATTCTAAAATCAAATCAGAAAAATATCATGATTACATGTATAGCATCGATGACTTATAAATACAACTCAGATCATGAAAGTTTAATTATTCACTTTGTAAATAAAATATACAAACTCAAAAACTCATTAAAATATATAAAACATTTTTCCCTTGGTGCTCTTTAGGCACAAACATTTTCTTGCTAGTGGACAAGTAGCAAGGGAAGTTAAATGGTTGAATGGCTTGGCATGCGGTCATGGCACTTGTATCCTCCTACGAATGCGGTCATGACCTTCTTATGCTGCTTCCTGTACATCGCTGTCCAGGTGAGTTTGGCAGGCCTCATATGGTTGTGGAAGTAACGCTTGCATTTTGAGTTAGCAAAAAGGAAAAGCTGAGAATAAACAATTGTGTAGTTCATCAGTACAAACCGTATGAAGATATTATGTAAAGAGTGATAACTTTCAAAAACTTTACCTGAGAGTCAGCCCTCACAAATCTAATACCCTTTCCAGGATATATCTTAGCACCACTAAAACGGCAAAGCGCTGTCCTATTAAGCCAAAATATACACGTAAATGATATAAGTTTGATCTGATGAGAGCTTGGACATCCACCATCATAAGGACTCAAACATATAGCCTTTTTTTCATTTTAAAGAATAGTAAGATGGGTGATTTTTCCAAGATGGGTGATAGCATACCTTAACAGATAAGGTATGCTGGATCCACCATGTACATTTTTAGCTTGTCGATCTAAAAGGACAGCCTGACTCACATGGTTGGCTATTTAGCAACATCTGTTAGCTCGCAACTAACATCAGGTTAGACTTATGAAAAAACTAAGGGTACATGCAGCATGGTCAAACATAAATACAAGATTTTATTGGTCGCTGCATCAGGATGTTGCTTAGAACCCAGATTAATCACCTCCAACACAACTTTACAAAAGTCATGTTTTCCAAAAAATAAAATTACAGTGCTAGAGCAGACAAAAACTGTAGGCAAAGTTTGGAATTACTCACTTGAGAACCATGGTAATCGTTTAACCCCATGTGTCCTCTTCAATCACCTCTAAGTAAATAAGGTAAAGAGAAATAAGATAGGACATGGAGAGCAACAAGAATAGATGAAGACTTAGAAACCATGTGTATCAATCTTCTGAATACATTAATGTTGGATAGTTACAGGCAGCAAAGAAAATGGCATAATCAGGCTGCAAAGCGCACCCCCAGTTTTTTGTTTGCACATTTAGATTAAGCAACCAAACAATGCAAGTGTTTTGGAGCCTCAGTACTTGTGCAGAGCACATATCAAGACGAAAAAAAAGGATAACCAAAATCAATCACTAACAAACAGTCCTTATCAATAAAATTGTTATATAATCAAACAGAAATGGAATCTGAATAGTCCTTGAGAATATCTGGGAAATGATTTTGAAGGTAGCCACTAACAGTAAATGAAATTTCCTTGGCAGAGGATATATATTTAAGTCCAATCTATAAGCTGGAAATACTTAATACATTAAAAATGAACAAATGAGTAACAAATTGTATGGCCTTTCAAAAGAAAGATACGAAATGATAATTATATCCCCTTGGCTATCTTTCCAGTAGAATCACACAAATGAAGAGTCTCAAACTCTCAATTGATGCCTATATTGCGCAGAAACATGCAACATAGATCCAAATCTAAAAGGCAATTTTATCATCATACTTGAAACAAATAAATGCTGCCAAGATCACATAACCATCTAGATATTCCAGAAGAGGAGGAAACTGAAAACTCTAAAAGCAATTATCTAACAACAATTTGCCTTGGCCGGCACCCTACTCACACTGGTTAGAAACCTGAAGCATTTGGTTTGAAGAATGGGCAAGAAGCATGGCACTAGTGGAGGCCAAGATCCCCATGTCACATATAAAGGATCCAAGCCACAGCTATCCCAGCCTCTTTACAAAGTGGATAGAATTTTTGTTTCCACGGAATAGTCAACAATGGTTTGGTGGCATCCCTTTGGTTCCACTACTATCAGAACTGGAAAAATATTTGGCTGACAACATAACTAAGGTATAAAATAAAAGGACTGGGGGTTTACGTAGTAGAATTTGGAGGATTGTGAGGGTATAAAACTATCCCAAGTTTTTATGAATCAGATGCATGTATATGTTGATAAAATCAACTTTCCTGAGGAAGGAAGGAAAAATAACATGGAGAACATAAGAAAATCTTGTGAGCTATACATGTCTTTGATACAAGAAAGAAAATGGGTATAGCAGTTGCACCATCCACATTCACCAAAAGTTAATGGCTCCTCCTGTTGTCAAGAATATATATATATATATATATATATGAGGAATTGGTGAAAATGTATATCCAGGTTACCTCCAGGTTGTCGTTTCTTTGCTGCCTTTGAGAAAATTAGAATATCTTGTGGATTTGCAACCTACACAATTGAAGTATATAGAAATACTTAAACCAATAATTTACAGAGCAACTCCTACTTAAATATTAATTGATCAGGCAAGGAGTTACCTTTCCCACATATTTCTGTCCAAACCTCTGAAGATTTATTGTCATAAACCCAGAGTAATCAACCTGATAAACCAAAGAAAAGCACATCTTTAATCATGTGAATGAAGCCAAGAAACTTTATTTATATCCTCTTACGAGCCAGAAATATTATATGCATAACTAAGGGGTACATTTTAAGCTAACTGAATAATCATGTTCAAAACATGTCATACTCCACTGAAGAGTTTCATCTTGGCAGCTTATTAGCTGTTTCCCCTTCTTCTTGTTTTTATAATACATGCGGTGGCATCCACTTTCAAAAAAACAAAACTATATGTTTCCACGATAAAACTAGTTAGGAGATATTTTCAATCTTTTATCTTGAAAATAAATATTAACACAAATAACTGCAGACTTCTGCATATTCATTTCAGGATTTTGAGAATTAGACATGTCCAAAATGGCAATCCACATTGAAAGTAGATTCATGTGTATTATTTTGTAAATATAAAAAATGCATAAAACTAATCATGAAAATGTGAGATGAAAGCATGGAAATAGTTTCAAAATGTTACCTTTACCCAAACCAGTGGAAGTTTGAGCTCCAAACCTACTGGCTGTTTTTCTACTACTTTCTTCAATCATGTTCATAGCCTAAACCAATTATATATTTACAAAGATAGAATATTCAACATACCATGAGTAGCTTCCATAGTAGTCGGAGAGAATTTTAGTTTCTCGGTTTTGCAATTAAAGGAGAGAAGAAAGGATCCTTACAACTTTATCTAAATATTCAAGAACAGATGCCTGATCATTGGGATCAATTTCCAATATATCTTTTAACACAACCTACACAGCAACAACTGAACAGATTAAGAAAGAATCCACAAGTAACCAGCATCAACAATAATTTCTTACCTCAGCATATTCAAAAGGTCTCACTAATTTCAGTGGTATCTTGGTTGAACGATATTGGGTTCCCTGTGCATAGAGTGTAACATAAGAATGGCCATCAGCTAGAGGGAAAAAATATATTGGTATGGAGAGGAAGCCTCCCTAATTGAAACAACCTTGATCTCTAAAAGAAGTATGTGCTTTGGCTTTGCTTCCCCAACAATTAGTGATGTTGCAACAGAAGACCCCCGTTGACTTTTGTGAAAGCCCATGCCTGGAACTTCCTAAAAATTAAAAATCAAAAAATTCAGCAAAACATTGCAACGGAAAAGAAATAACAAGCAAAACGAAAAAGAAAGGATTAAACCTTGGACCATGTGTGCCATTTGTGAATTACTAACATTTTGTCCGGGAAACTCTGCCTCCCTTTGGTTTTCCAGTTTGTGTGGCCATGGGTCTCAGATCAATTTCTTACAAAGCTGGACTAGAAATTATGAGAAGCCTACGAATGTTTCATTAAAACTGATGGAAAATGAAACAATTATATTTCTTTGAAGTGGCGAACAAATGTTTACAATGCAGTCACTCACTGAAACAACAGACCAACCAAATTATGGTTGAAATATGAACATAAAAAAATTAATTATACAATTAAAATATTTACTCCATCAAAGAGGTTTAAAGTTGCACAATTCATGGATTTTGCAGAAGCAAGTTTCTCAAAATGTATATATCCATGTAGGCATGTGTTCTCCATGATGGTCACCCATTGCTTATCACTCTTGCCACTCTGCCAATGGTTCATTGTTCTTAAAAAGCAGTTAGTGGATTTTCCATTAATTTTCTCTCATTTTCGGAGGAAGAGATGTGCTGTAACATGTGACCTTATTACTAATCCAACGGGTACCATGCATGAGATCAATAATAGATTCAAAAACCATTTCAGTTAAATGTTAATTGGCCTTACACTGTGACATCACCTAGAAATGTATCAGTCATCTCAAGAAAGCTACCCATGATACTCTCAAGCTTATTTGGATGGGAAATTTATATTTTAACTTATGATGTTCTACCATTAACTATAATTGTTGAACTAAAGACCTCCTAGGCAGTCTTCACTTATGAAACACTGTTCTAGAATTTCATAGGCAGAGCTTGATTCAAGGTTCTCATTCTTCTTTAAAATAGCTATCGATCACCTTAATGAACCATATTGTCTCCGTGGAGATTAATTAACCAACTTATTCTCTCTCTCTCTCTCTCTCTCTCTCTCTCTCTCTCTCTCTCTCTCTCTCTCTCTCTCTCTCTCTCTCTCTCTCTCTCTCACACACACACACACACACACACACACACACACACAACAACAACAACGAAAGTTGGCTAACAGATTTAAAGAGATAAAAGGTTTAACCATTTAAGAAACAAACTGCAATAGAACCACAAACCTGTATAACACACAGCCACCAATATCAGACTCTGGTGCCTTAACAATATGAATTCATTTCTTGAATATCTTCTCAATTAGATCTCAACTTCTGCAACCCTTCCAGCAGCAAATGCATGTTTATTATGTTCCACGAACTTTTCTTTTTGATGCATACTTTGGCAACATGGACAATACCAATCCCCTTTCGGAATGATTTACAGTCCAATACATTCTATAACAATAATGAATTCATTAGATACTAGACTCAACATCCTCTGTTCAAAAATAAAATTAGTCTTGACATGAAAGGTAATGAAGAATAATATCCAGATGAGTTGTTGTATTGGGGATTCTACAACCATGATAAATTTCATAGATCAGAATGATAGACCTAAAGCTATTTTAATCTCCCTCGTACACTGTGAAACAGATTTTAAATCAAAGGATGCAAACCTAAATTCAGTCAGAAGTGAAAATCTCATGCCACTAAGAAGCCTATGAATTATTTACAAAACATTATCTTGGACCTTTTTGGGAGAGAGTTTAATATTGAATGCATACTAATCATGGTACAACTAAATCTAACTTAACTTTATGAAGGTTTAGTAATTCTACTTCTATGGAAAACATTCTAACGCACAAAGCAAGGAGCAGACAATGAAAGCATGATGGAGGTTTGAATCAAATAGTCAATGCTTGTAAATCAATAGTGCACTCACCATTCATCTCATAATTGCAAAGCCCTCTCTTGACCACTTTGTTCATTCAGCAAACGAAGAACCTAAAACATGATGACTGTATGTTGATTACCAATCTAGAGCCCTTTAGAATATTAAAGATAGCTGCAAGGAAAAACTTAAAGAGCACCTTCACAGGCTGTCGCATTTGTGTTGAATCATCGGCTCTGTGCTTCTCCAATACCTGCTGCATGGAAACAGTGATGCTACAAGACAATCACAAAAGAATCAATTTCTAAAGGTTGCATAGGTATAGAAATAAAGGTAGACCTCTAATACTAGGAAATTTGACTGCAATGAGAATCAAGGTCCCCTTCTGGTGTGTAGACAAATGTTTTATGTTGTTCTTCACTCGAAAAAGCTTGATTGCAATGAGCACTAAGGTCCTCTTCTGGTGTGTTCACAAGCATTTTATGGTGCCCTTCAATTGTTATATGCATCTTACAAGAAGCCTCCGTGTGTCCTTTTAAGCGTCGTTTAGAGCCACATGACAATGATACATTAACGGCAATTGCATCTTCCACTTGATCTAAAAGCTCTAACAATGCCTAAGAGAAAACAGACCAAACTCGTGCAGAAATGACTGAAGACTGTTACCTTTGTGCAAAGTCCTGGGACAGAAATCCTAAAGCAAAATATTTCCACCATTGGATAGGACTCCTCCGAAGTTAGACTCTTACTATTGGGCAAGGGAACGACGACAACACTGCTTGCTCTTGCTGCTGGGGAGGGCAACGATGATGGCGTCACTTGCTCTTGTCGACGACGGCGCCGTTTGCTCTCGTTCCTAGGTAGGGCAACGACAACTGTGCCGGTTGCTCATGTCAACGATGGCGCCGCTTGCTCTTGCTGTTGGGCAGGGCAACGATGACGATAGAGTTAGACTCTTGCTGCTGGGCAGGGCAACGATGACGGCGCCACTTGCTCTTGTCAAAGATGGCACTGCTTGTCTTGCTGTTGGGCAGGGCAACGACGACGGTGCTGCTTCCACTTGCTGCTGGGCAAGGCAACGTCACATCTGGATAGGGATCGATGACGGTGCTGCTTGCTATTGTGCTGGGCAGCGGTCGCACTAGCAGGGGTCAATGGAGTAGCCGCTGATAGCGCCGCTTGCAGGGAAGGGTGATGCGGGACGGACACGGGAGACGACACTATATGGTGCCACCCTCGGACTCTAGATGAAGACACGACCAGCAACACACACCAGGGAGACACTAAGCCTGACACTACGAGCTCCTAGTGGCGAAACGTCGCTAACAGAAGTGGAAGCTCACTCGTCGTCCCAAGCGAGGGAAAGAGCGGACCGTGCGCGGTTAAGGAACCGACGGAGGTCAAGGGTAGTCCGACTCAACTTCCGGACTCGGATCGAGTCACGGGACGGGTCACTCTCACTCTCACAGCGGTGACATGGACACACGGGCTAGTACCTACACTCTCGGTAGCGGCCTAAGACCGTATACTAGCTAAGCAATGTAACGCCAAGGAGTTAAGACCTTTACCTCCACGCACCTGGCGTGGCGAAGACAACCCCGGTCGAATCACGGACTCCCGGTTAAACAATATCACAGCAATACAAAGATTTGACCCACTCCACGCAGGGAGGTAAAAGGTCACATGTGGAGCCCGGGAATCACGCAACTCGGGTTGACGGGCAGCATCTTGATGTCACCCGGCGGTGCCGAACTCCGCGTTTTCGTGCTTTCCGAACGGCGGGTTCTGCGGGCCCGCGGAGCCCACAGATGGCGCTGTCCTCCGGATCTGCGGGGGTGGGACCCACTATGATGGGGACCCCTGGTGGCGCGCCTCCATGGACGGCGGTCGGCCGGGAACACCGATCGGGGGTCGATCGGCCCTGATTCCCAAGTCTTGAAGTTGCTGCCCACGGAGTTTGGTTGCTATTTTCAGGCGCGCGCTCCGGCGAAAACGGCCGCTGCGGTCAGCCCCGTCGCCGGAATGCGACGAAACCAGCTCCGTTGGAAAGAGGATTCAAAATCCTTCAATCTAGAGCCAGTGGACTCTTCTGAACCTGGGCGGACCTGGGCTTTAACAATTTTCCAATCCTCTGCTCCACAGCTCCCGAAATATCAGATCAGCACATCAGTTTCCTATAAATGGCCGTTGACTGCCTACTTAAAGTTGGATTCAGTCTTCGAGCTCTTCTTCAAAGTTGTAGGGTATCAAACCACGGAACGGGGACAATTTTTGGAATTTGATTGGGAGGTGGTGGTGATTTACTATGAATTTTGGGGTGACTTGTGGTCGGATCTGGGAACATGAGGATAGAACTGTAGATGGGACTGAGAACGATTTTTAGAAAATATGAGATGGGTGAATGAAAAATTAAGAAAAATTTTGGATGAAGGGGTGGATGAATGGAACCCCCAATAAAATTGGGCGAACCAACAAAACTCAAAAAGTGGACCTAAGACATGAAACTCAGGGCGGGGATGAATCTGGACAGAACTCTGGCAGAACCAAAATGGAAGAGTGGACGAAAATCAAAAAATATGAAACGAGATCTGAATAGCAAACCAAAATTTGTGGGATGTCCTTGACACCTCTGGAACATCCATTAAAATTCCCAGATCTATCTGAGCTCGGGGCTGAGACATGAAATTCGTGGAAGCTTCTGTGGTACTGCGCGGGCAGAACTCCGTTGATGGCGATGGCGGTGCGGTGGCGGCTCGTGGCGGCGGCGGCGATCGTCGGAACCGATACACGAGGCGTCACACCTCAGAATGGAAGCCTTCACAGCTTCAAGGGGGAGAGGGAGGAGAGAGGAGGGGGGCGCACCAGCCCTTGCTCTTGAATTTGTTTGAATCAAATGGCATTAATTCTAGAAAATGGGAAATTACAAGTATTTATGTGTTACATCTCACATCCATTGTTCACCGTTGGATCTAGGGGATGGGAATGGGTGGCCTGGATTGAGTGTGACACACACACACAAAATACATTAAAATATTTAAGGGGGGGGCGGCCCTTGGACCAAGGAGGTGGAAGGTGGACTTGGTAGGTGGGATGGGTGGCCAACTTGGACTTTCCAAGCCACTTGTCCCCCACTTGGCCCACCTATCTAGAAGCCTCCATTTGACATGTTGACTGACCCCACATGGGGCCCTTGGCTGAGGTGGCTCAATGGGATGGGGCCTGGGGGGCCCGTGGGGCCCACGGGGTCCAAATTGCACATAAGCCCCTCTTACAATCAAAATAGCAAACCGCATACAATGAAATAAACACAAATTACACACACATAAAGTCTAACTAAATATGATAAATGCCGGGACTTAGGGGGGCGTCTCCAGGCTGTCTCCGAGCCAAATAGATGCTGAGGTGGCTCGAGTAGTGCTCCGTGTGCGGTACCGGTGGCTCGGCGTATCGCGCCGCTCAACTGCTCGGGTGTCCGCACCAAAGGGAGGGCGTGAATAGAAGCTAGGGTTAAAATAGAAAAAAAGGGGGAAATGCTTTTGGCGGAAGGGGGAAATGCTTTTGGCGGGCTGGGTAATGATCATATGTCGCCAGCCAGAGCTCCTTCACTCACTGGGAGTTGAGGAGGTGAATGACACGGATCTTCTTATTCTGCCTCCATTCTTCACCGGGAGGAGCGAACATGAGGTCCGCGTTGCTGGGCGAGATCACTGCCACCACCTTCGAGCGTGGCCTGCTGGCGAACGCGAGGTCATGGCGAACGCGAGGGAAAGGGGAGGGCGGATAGCAACGGTGGTGGCTTACCGCGTGAGGCAGGGCAAGGCGGGCCGGGCCGGACCTGTTCGCAGTAGAAGAAGAGGAAGAAGAAGAAAGGGAAGCCCGGTGATGGTGGGGGTCGTGGGAGGCTGAGGGTGATGACGACGAGGGAGGAGTCTGTGAGGGAAAGAAAATTACGCGGGGGAGCAGTTACAGAAGATTTCCAAAACAAAAGAGAATCTTGTGATTTTGATTCTTGAAGAGGGGCTTCTCTAGGGGCATTTGTAAAAAACTTCTCTCGTTGTCATTTAGGAGTTATAAATGTTTTAGGGGCAATATAAAATAAAATGTCTCTATTTATAATTTTTTGAGGCAATTTTAACAAATGTCACTAACCAAATTTCCCCTATATCTCTGTTTTCTTATAGTGCGTGTTATCGCCGGAGCTGTCCAAATCGCTGCCCATTAACCCGAACCCGCTACTCCCGGGTCCCACATTGTAGCCCTTTACCTCCCTATGTGGAGTGGGCATTAATATTCATTGCTGTAATTTAATTATTTACGTTCCGGGAGTACGAAGTTCGGCCGGGGTCATTTTCCTCACACCCGGTAGTGTAAAGGTATCGTGTCCACTCCTCTCTTCGCATTTTGCTTATTTCGTATGTATTCTATTACCGCTGCATGAGTGATAGGTTAATCTAGCCCGATAATTTTATCACTGTTGTGAAAGAGAGCGAAACCCGTCCCGTGACTCGATCCGGGAATGAGTGTGAGTTGACCACCCTAGCTCTTTACCGATTTCTCAACCGCGCACGTCCGCACGTTTCCCTCGCTTAGGGACGTCCGTGAGCTAGAGCCCGTCTCGCATCAGTGGTAAGGTCACCGGAGGAGAGTTTCCCCTTCAGTGTCGGTCGTAGCTGCTTCCTTCTTATTATCCCGTAGGATCAATAACTTTATTCTCTTGCGTTGCAGTATGGGGTTTAGTAGAAGAATCTACCTTGTGTGTCTTCTCTGTCGTTCTTCCTTTTATAGGGGTTATCCTGGAGCGAGGAGCGTCATCCCTCGATGGGGAAGGGCGTTCGTAGTAGAGTAACCTTCTCTGCTATAGCAGCAGAGGTTTCCCATTGGGGGGCGATTACCCCGGCGTTGGCTGGTCCTGGGGCGAGTGTTACGGCGCGCGTGGGGCGTGCTCGCCCGTTATGGGGTCAAGGCCAACGTCACGGGGCCAACGATCGGTCGCCAGAGCCGACGGGTTCGGGGCCGGGACCCCCGGGCCCAACCCTCAGAGCCAATCCTTTTCCCACCGGAGAGTCCTCCGGCGATAACTGCGGTTGGGCCGCAACCCTTACGCCTTGTAGAATCCGATGCTCTTTTGGGTTGAGCCTCCCCTTAGTGGGCCACACCTGCATACCAGCTGCTTGGGCGCGCTCCCTTGAGAGCTACCTGTCGTGGGCTTGCTGTTACTGGGCCGTTCTTGGGTTAAATCGGATTTACCCTCCTCAGGACTAAATCAGTCACGTATCGATACGACAAATTTATAATACGTAATCGATACGTAACATACATTTTTTAAATATTATATATATTATTTTATATGAAATATTCTTTCATTGATAGTTTGATTAAGAGACTTCCTTCGGAAGGTTAGAATTTGAATTCAAAAGACTAAAGTGACACTATTTTTTTACTTTTTTCATTATTTTTTAAGAAAAACAAATCAGAAAACACATGATATTTATGAGATTTAAACCATTTACCTTACATACAACCAACACACCTACCACTCAGTCACACATAATATTTTATTATATTTTATAATAACATATATTTATTAAATAATCTTTTAATCTTGGCACCTTGTGGCACCTTCAATACGGTGCGGTATCACACTATACCGTACCGGTAAAAAATCGGTACGGCCAGTACGATCGAGCCGACAAACCCAGTGAGGTGCATTTATGTAATCAAGGCTAAGGTTTGACGGTCTAGTTGTACTAGCCGTACCAATCCTTTATTGGTATGGTACGGTACGACACTATACCGTATTATATCATAATGTGTCAAGTATATATAATAAATATTTATTATAGTAAAATATATATTAAAATCTTGTGTAAGTTAATTTGTTAGAGTGGGTCACAAGTAATCATGAGATTCACGGTTTGTATCTTACAATGGACTTTTTATTGACCTTTTTTTCCCCTTAAGAAGTTTGAAAATTCAAAAAAAAAGTGCTCCGCAAGTGTTTTGAACTTAAGGTCCGCCGTTAGAAAACACGCTGCCAATCGTTGCATACCACACTCCGATCGGTTCGGTACGTCAAACCTTGATTATGGCAAGTGTTTTTTTTTACGTTCGACCTTTAGAGTTTAGAGAATAAATGTGAATAGATTATTTATGTAGAGGCATAAAAGTGTTATCTTAGGTCTCGTATTAAGATTTTTTTGTGGGGAAGAGAGTTCAGTCATCTCGAGGAAACTTACAACCATTGAGCACCGCGTCAGAAGGAGCCCTAGGTATAATCTCAAAAGATAATCCTCTGATAATTAAGTCAGAGACGTGCGCAGATGAATGCTAAAGAGTAGAAAGAAGGAGAGGTGAGAGTTTAAGAGAGGGAGAGAGTGCTCAGAAGAACATCGAGTGTTCGGAGAAGTGGCCCGCAGGATGTAGGCAATGGTGATCTCTCTATATCTCTATGGTGGGAGGAGCTTATATGTGCATCTATAGGCGAGTTACAATGTGTCCTTCTAGGTTCGTCTAGGACCCTATTTATATCATTCACCTTGGCATCGTCTGTTTCCTAACTTTGCGAGGGCATGGTTAGTGGAAGAATGAGCTACTTGATAGTAGGGATCATCCATTGTTCATTTGGACGTTCTCTTAGGAAGAGCATCACGGTGAATATCTCGACGGCGTGGATGAGATCCGATGTTCGTCAGGAGTAATTCCCATAACTCTGACCTCCACATTTACTCGTCGGTGAATTTTGTGGCGTCTGGGGACCACGTGCGCAGAGATTAAGCTCGCGGGCCGGTTAGCCCCGAGTGGATCTCAATTGGGCAATGTTCCTAAATTGAGAGTCGGTCAGCGATGGCCGTACTGGGCCTGATTATAAAAGGTCACTCCGGACGTGGCGTTACTCGGCAGCATTAGACCTTACAATTTTCTCTCTCCTCTCTTTAAAAATAGAATAGAGAAGATTTTGAGTGGGTGTAAATAAATATAATTCTAAAATTAAAAGAGCAATTAATGACTTGAAAAAAAAGGACTTGAGGTGGCAATCCTGTATGACTTGTTAGGGAGATTTTGATGAGTTTTCTAATATTTTTTAAATATTTAGAAAATCACCATCCTATTTTTTGAAATGAACTTAAAACATGTAAAATAAAAGTAGTATTAATGTGGACGCCACGTTGCGCTCTGGTGGTGGTGGTGGTGAGATGTGTGTGTGAATGTTGGCTTGTGTAGGTCTGGGATGGGGCTACTCCACTCCGCTCCGCTCCAATAGCATCCAACTCACGATGGCGGTGACCCATCTGGTGTGGTAGGACATTTATGAGATTTTACATTCTCTACAGGGTAGGCCTGTCAACAGAGCAGATACAAAGTGAATACATGACTATCTGTATTTGCTCCGTTTTAAATTCGAATTATTTGATTTTGATCTGTCATCTGACGGATTATTATATTATTTATCTGTATTTAACTTTAATAAAAATTTTAAATTATTTAAATTATTCGTTCTGATTTTAAAAACTCTACCAATTTAACATATTTTACATGAGATTGTTCTCAATTTTATTAAGATGATGAAAAAAAATAGGAAAATACTACTAATTAAAAAATAATTTTTTTATTAAATTATATATTTTATAATATATTATTAAAAATATACATACTATATGATGTATGATATGATATAGATATTTTACAAAACAAATAATATGATATTTAAATTAACTCTGATTCAAATTTAGATATTTATTTATATAAAAAATAAATATTATTTTAAATATTATTTATTAATATACATTTAAATTTAAAATAGAATTGAATAGTATCTTAATTCGTTGACGTGAGCAGAACGCAGCGGGATGATGACCCCACTGGCCACCACTATGTCTATCCACTCTTTTGGATTTATGTGAGGGGCGTTTTAAGCTATGGTAGGGACGGCGGACCCACGCGGACTTCGGGCCCACAATCACACCAACACCCTCTCGATATTCTCTCTCTGTCTTTCTCTCCTTCTACCCGGATCAAGGAGACCACCCTGGTTGACCCATGAAATGCTTCCACTTGCTCTCCCTCTCCCCCTTCTTCCTCACTCCTCCTCATTTACTCCTGTTCTACCATTGATTTATATATTTTTTTCAAAAAAGGGGCAAGAAACCCTCCCTTTCTTCTATTAAACTCGGAAGCCTAGAGCCCTCGTGCATCTCACCACACCTCTCTCTCTATCTCTCTCACATTCAACCCCCTTCACCTCTGTCCGTGTCATCTTCTCCTTCCCTGCTTTTGTGCCTCCTCTGGGCTACCTCTCTTTCTCTGTGCGTTCTAAAATACCCCTACCTGATCTCTCTCTCCCTCTCCCTCTCTCTCTCTCTCGTGGGTGTGCGTTTACCTCACTAGCTCTGGCTATATCTCAGGGGATTTGTCGCCCAGCGATGTACTGGTCAGCCTCCTCGCTCTCCAACCAGCGCTGCCTGTTGCAGGACGCCTTCACCCCCACGCTACACGATCACCAGATTCACCACCATGGTAACCGCTGCTTTCTCTTTCTGTTACTCCCATCTTTGGGGTCTGCTTCCGGGTACAGCTCCTCTTTCCTGCTTGATCACACAACTCCTGTTTGTTGCATGCATGGTCGTTCCCCCTAATCAGGCGTCGCGGCAGAGGCGGGGGAAGAACACGGGGGCGGCGTAGCCGCCGGGGCGGCGGATCTGATGATGTTGACGGCGGCGTCATGCGGCCCCAAGCTGGAGGACTTCCTGGGAGGTTCTGCCGGGGAGGCGGCGGCGCGTCTCTCGGGTGCCGGCGCCGAGGCCGACGCCGGCGCGGGCGTCTACGACTCCGAGCTGAAGACCATCGCGGCGGGGTTCCTGCGGGACTTCCCGGCCGCCCAGCCGGAGGCGGAGGTCGGCACCACCGTGGCGGTGGCGGAGACAAAGAAGGCGGCGGACAGCTTCGGACAGAGGACCTCCACCTACCGCGGTGTCACCAGGTAGAGGAAAAGTTGGGCGGGGGGGGGGGGGGAACCGCCAAGGACCCAATGATTACCTATTAGTAGTAGTCGTAATAAGTGCTCAATGCCCCTAACAAAAAGGGAAAGTTCCCTCCTTTGATCCCCCTTCATCCAGGCACCGGTGGACGGGGAGGTACGAGGGGCACCTGTGGGACAACAGCTGCCGGAGAGAAGGGCAGAGCAGGAAGGGTCGGCAAGGTATTGTTCAAATAAGTGCTCCACCGATGATGGAAGTACAATAGCAGTTGCACCGGCATTTTGGAGTTGTGTTAGATCTTGGTTTTTCCACTCCTGTAGCAACATTTTATCTTTTCTAACATGTATAATTTCCCTTTCTTGTTGCGGCCGTGGGGGCCGGGCTGCTCTTGGCGTGTCACGTAACTCCCTGCTGCGCTGGTCTCTCTCAGTCTACCTGGGTGAGTTCGATCAACACTCTGCAGCAGTATTTTCTCCAGAAAAAGGAACTGGGTTTTCATCTATTTTCCATGTTTCATCAAACAAGACGAGCAAAATCATGGTCTGTGAGTAAAATGGGAAACTAATGTTGCAGGTGGATATGACGAGGAGGAGAAAGCTGCGAGAGCGTACGACCTTGCGGCGCTCAAGTACTGGGGGCCGACCACCACCACCAACTTCCCGGTCCTCTCTCTCTCTCTCTCTCTCTCTCTCCTCTCTGTAGGTGTGGGGGTGTATGCCCTCCTCCCCCTCTTTACGTTCTGCATGCCACGTAATTAGAGCTGTTTCTTGGACTTAGTAACGTACGTTACACGTTGGTGGTGCTCGTGCGCAGGTGTCCAACTACGAGAAGGAGTTGGCGGAGATGAAGAACATGACCCGGCAGGAGTTCGTCTCTTCTCTCCGCAGGTCTGTGGTCTTACAACCACTGATATAATAAATAACTGCATTCACACTTTGTGTCTGTGCAATAATGCTCGTCAATATCCGGCACTGGTGCGAACTAATTTGAGCGTTTCGGTGCTACGATCGATCTCTCGGTATACAGGAAGAGTACCGGGTTTTCCAGGGGATCCTCGATCTATCGCGGTGTCACAAGGTTATGATCTCTGTGCTATCCCTTTGTTACCGTGCGTTTTCTGAACAATATTGACAATGGAGGTGGTGCAACGTTCTTGGGGTCGTCCTTTTGCTGATTTCGTCTCATGGGACGTCGTATGAGTTTGCAGGCACCATCAGCATGGTAGATGGCAGGCACGAATCGGGAGGGTAGCCGGCAACAAAGATCTCTACTTAGGAACCTTCAGTGAGTGTCGGCAAATCATACTATCTACCTCGTCAAATTTAACAGGATGGGACTTGAAAATATATGGTCTTGGTAACCTGGTGAAATCTGACCGCGTGCTGGTGATTTCTTTAATTCGTCCGGCAGGCACACAGGAAGAGGCTGCGCAGGCCTACGACATCGCCGCCATCAAGTTCCGGGGCCTCAACGCGGTGACCAACTTCGACATGAGCCGCTACGACGTCAAGAGCATCGTCGCCAGCAACCTCCCCATCGGCGGCATGGCAGGCAAGACATCCAAGGCCTCAGACACCGCGTCTTCCTCGTCGGACGCCAAGAACGTCGACGCGAAGCCGATCGACGTCCGGGAAGCCGACCAGCCGGGCTCGTCGGCGTCATTGGCCCTCCCCATCCTCCTCCAGCGAAGCCAGCAGCACCATGACTACCGGTCCTTGCTTGCACTCCCCCACCAGCAGAGCCAGCAGGCATCTGAGAGCAACCCATCCTTCAATCTGGCCCCATCTGCTGTGAGCATGGATATCTCTTCAGCTACTGCCACTCTTGTTAGTCAGGGGAGTGGGAGCTTCTTCCTAAATTGTGCGATGGTTCAATATCAACAGCAGCTGCAGCAGCAACAACAACAACAGCGGCAACAGACCCAGCAAGGCCAGAGCAATGTCTGTTCCATCCCTTACGCGACTCCCATCGCTCTGGGGAGCAGTTACGAAGCTGAAGGTTGTGGAGTCACAGCGGTTGCTTCTCCCATGCATGCCCACGAGCAAGCTGCCAAGGCAAGTTTGGGATATTCCCAGACGCCCATTTTTGGAGTTGAATGACATGACAAGGACGCGGAAGGTCCTCCCATTACGAGAGAGAGAGAGAGAGAGAGAGAGAGAGATATGTGAACCGGCTCATAAAGGAATACTAGAGTAGACTAGTGTTTTAAATTTTGGCCCGACTCGATCGGTCCTATTAGTCAATCTGTCATCCGATCTCAAAATTAGGTTAAAGTAATGTTTAGATCGCTTAAGACTTAAAATTCGTTCAAATCCGGTTAACTCAGCCCAACTAAGCTAACTTGGCCCAACCTGATAAAATCAGTGTGATCCAGACAAGTTAGAGACATATTTCTTCTTTTTATTTTTTTATCATTAATTTAAGTTTTAATTTTAATTTAATCTTTTAACCTTATCATTTAATGATATTAATGAAAGATTAACATAACTTTTGAAAGTTGAAAAGATTTGGGCTCTAACCTTCCAACTTCTAGTCTTTCTAATTCTAACTTATTCCCTACGTGAGTACCTGTGGTCTGCAAAACAATAGAAGGAAGAAGATGAAGACTCGAGAATATTCATAGATGGAGATGAAGATAAAAAATAAGATGAAGGTCCATTGACATATGAAAATTTAGATGAAGAAGAAATTTAACTTCACACGCCTTGAAACTTTTATTTTATGAGATATTAATTGTAGATGATAAATTGACCTATGTAGTGTTTATTTAATATATTTTTTGTTCCTTTTTTAGACTATCTTAGTGGTTGTTTAATGGGTTTATTTTTATTTTTACAATATATGTTAAGGTGTATCTTTCATATTTTTAACTTAAGATATATTAAAATTTTATGGCGATAAATAATATTAATATTTACTGTTATAATATTACGGGTCATGAGTTAACTCAAACGGTCAAATCATTAGAATAGACAGAGACTAACCATAAACCCAAAGTTTTGGTCATGATCACCTTTGGCTTTCTACTGACATGAACAGCATAATGGAAACATGCATGATTCTATTGTCTTATTATCCCTGTGTGGCTGGAGTTGTCCAGACTTCCGACAAACTTCTTCCATGATTCTATGCTTCGCTCCATTGTTCGGAGCATTGGCCCCGTCCTGAAGATTGACCAAAGTACGTCCTACTTGCTCAAGACCTATGCAGCAAAGATTTGTGTTCAACTGGATGTTTCTAAGGCTCTTCCTGATCGTGTCTGGATTGGTTTAGGAGGTGGTGGTATCTGGCAGCCAATTATATATCCTAATCCCACCATGTTCTGCCGTGACTGTAACCATCTTGGTCATTTGGTTGACAAGTGTAAGAAGAAGGCTACTAGACGTGATGACCCAAGCGCTGGTGTCTTGGATCCTTCTCCTATTGCGGCAGTGGATGGTACTGCACGTGCTTCCTCCAAGGTTTGGAGACCCGTTGTTGCCCCTATTGATCCTCCAGCTTGCGCTCCTCAAGTGCCATCTCCTTGTGCTGATGGCCCTTTGGATCCGCCACCTGTTAGTGTAATTGCATGTGCCTCCGTTGAGTCAGAGGCTCCTCCCCTCGCTGCCTTATCAGATGCAGCTGGTGGTGCTGCGCATGTGTTCGTCCAAAGTGCAGGAGGCCCCCCTCCATCTGCTCGTGTGATCGTCGCTGCCACATCCCAGCTCGTTACTCCTTCCCTCGTCACCACTTCTGGTGGTGTTTCCCGTGTGATTTCTACTGCCCCTGTGCAAGTGCCGGTGGCTTGCTGTACTTCTTCGGCCTCACCACCTGTTCGTGTTGCTGAAGTTCCCCCTGCTTCTACTCAGCTCCAGGCTGACGTGGTTGTGGAAGCTCCAGCTGATGTCATCATCGTGCTCGATAAATTGCCTCCTCCACAGCTGGCTGTTGGACACCACCTGTTCGTGTTGCTGAAGTTCCCCCTGCTTCTACTCAGCTCCAGGCTGACGTGGTTGTGGAAGCTCCAGCTGATGTCATCATCGTGCTCGATAAATTGCCTCCTCCACAGCTGGCTGTTGGACCGCCTGATCATTCTTCACCCCCTGTAGTGTCTGCTTCTTCTGAAGGTAGTGACAAGGTGAGGGAAGAGTTCACCTTCGGCCAACCAGTAGTTCCCCCTGACAGTATTTCTCCGACCTTTCCGACTACTCTGATGGGCCCGACTACTGTCGTCCTCCCTAAGGAAGCCGACCGATTGGCCTGTATGGTTGCTCTTCGATGAGGGATGAAATCAATGCTCTTCCAGCCTTTTCTCGGCCTGGGGCTTCTGGCCTTCCTCGACTCTGCAATGCTTCAGCGCCCTTGGCGTCGTCTCCGTCGGCCTCGCCACCCCCTCCCGACGTGCCTCGCGATGACGTTCCTCCACTACATGTTATTTCCGTTCAGGCTGCCGATGGCTCCGTCAGTAACATACCCAGCCAGCAACCTCCCCCGACTCTCCGGGGCCCCTCCGCGCTACCATTGCAACATGATCTCCTCCCTTCGGTTCATGATGATGTCCCTGACGAGTTTGATGGTTCGGTTGATGAGCAGGACCTAGAATATGATGCTTCTTTCCAGCCCGCCCGCAGGAGTAAAAGAAAGAATCGACGTAGGCCTAATCATCTCGAGTTCTACAATATCAGACTGTAGTCGACGGTCTCTATTTTCCAATTCGGTCAAGGGTGCTGGCAGGTTAGATTAGTTAGGTATGCCTAGCATCCGATTATTGTAAATATTTTTTTTTCAATTATCAATAATATTCCCCCTAGGTGTTAGGTGGAAAAGTGTATCCCGGATTGAGAAGTACTCTCCAACTAATCACTAGATAGGACTTTTGATTAAAAAAAAAAAAGAAACATGCATCCTTTTGTGTGGCTTCTCTTTCCACTTCTTGGCCCCTCTACCCGTGGCGTCAATCAATTATGTGCGTGGAAGCCGCGGTGAGATCTCATCCTAGGTGACCCGCTGGTACGGTGGACAATACCTATCGCCCTTTGAGAGAGGTCCATGGTTCAATCTTTGCCTCTCTCTCAACAGTTGGAGGGGACAGGTCTCTTGATATTAGGTCGCCCCAGTGAGTGTGGGTCAGCGGGGCGTTCCTCTTCTGCATAATATGAACTATGATGTGCGTTAAGTGACAGCGCCTTGCATAGACGCTGAGAGGCAACGTTTTGGTGTCCGTACGAGCGCCTCCCAGAGACGTCGAGGGGTGACATTCTTCGGACACCCATATGATATGTACCGATTAATTATTCCTCTCGTCTCTCACTTCCCAATCTCCCCTCCCTACTTCTCTCCTCCAGTCCGGTTCCCCTTGTGACCGTAAAAAAAAAAAAAAAAATCTCATTCTAGGTGCGTTTGTCTTATGCAGCCAAACTTTTCTTCTTTTCCCCGTCATCTTTCCTAGAGTGCCAACCTTTCATCATGACATGCAGCCTCTTTCTAGGTTTCCATCATAATGCATTAGAAACAGCAAGAATTCATCAAACTATAAGTCTACAAGGAACGCACATCCACCGAAGAACAGTTATAAATACGATTGAATCTCAAATGGGGTCTTGAGATGGAGATTCCAAAGTCATGTTGGGTTGCCAATCCGTGCACACGACTCATACCACATAAGATGCGAATGAACTCTCTCGTCCAAGTAAGGTGGGTTTAATGACAATTTCTCGTCACGTAAAATCTTCATAATCTCACTCTCATCGATTTATGCGAAGTAGGGAGTTGATATATTTTTGTCTATATATTTCTCTCTTTCGAATTTAAAACCATCACAAAAGTCGAGATGGAACATGGGACATATTGCTCAAACCTTGTCAGATTAGAATCCTCACAAAATTTGTTCCCAAACACAACCTATGTCATTGATTGCAAGAAGCTAAAGGGTATGCATTAAAAAAAAAACGTTGGGTTCAATATTGGTGCCGTCTGTATATGTCATCGATTGCAAGGATCAGCTGGGTTGAACGGTACATAGCATGCATATTATAACTCGTCTAATCTTTTATCATAAATATAGAATTTGTTCAGAAGAAGAAAAAAAATGTGATCCTTTCTTGATCACAAGACAGATATTCGTTTCTCCAAACACTTGTCATACGTCGCTGTTCGACCCTGAATGCTTCCTAACTCGCCTGCTTTCGGTGGAGTACTGCATCTTGAACAATATTTGTTGCCTAACTCGATCTTTACAAAGAAAAATCTGAAGTTGAAGTATCTTGTCATTCAAACAGCGGGGGGAGACCTCCTGTGTCACACATTTTGGAGACTAGTTCAAAAGCAGAAGGAGAAAACTTTAAAACTGCCTGTAACTAGATATTTTTCAAGTCTAATTATTCAAAACTCTCCAAATTTTGTCTTCCCTTCTTTCTTAACCATATTAAGATGCATGGATCGATCAGTATTATCTATGGTTCTCATTTGTCACTTGTTCACAGACAAAATTCCGATGACATAACCATTTAAACATTTTTTTTTATTGGATGCCTCTCTCTGTAACTCACTTTATAGTTTAATGCATCTCTATTTTTTTTCAAGATAGTCTATTGCATCAAAAACCTAATGACAACCGATCGACCCCTAACAGCCCAAGAAGACCTACTCCAGAACCCAGTTTTTTTCTTGAGGATGCCTCGGTGGTTTTCCAGTTAATACTTTCCTTCCTGCAGCTAGATGTCTTCCACATAATACCCATCTTAATTAGCTTCCCTACCTTGCTTCGCTAGCCAATCTGCATGCCGCCTTGTTACCCAGTCTGTTGACATGTTCGAGTTTTACAGTCCCCCTATTGGGGATAGCTGCAGCAACCCTTAATATTAGAGATCAAGCTGGCTCAAGTTACCTACAGATGCCTAATTAGAGATCAGATCTTCACTAATGAAGGATTTCACATCTCATCTGCAAAAAAGTTCCCGAGTCCCTGCATGTTCTGCAATACTGGGCACTCGTTCAAACACCCACCCCCTCCCTCTGGTCTTGCCAAATTCTGATAAATGCAAAAGCTACAACTGGCAGGAGTTGTCCTTGTTTCCTTTGCTACGTCTCTTCCAAACATCTGCAAGTTTCTCTAGTGTGGATTCCCATTTAATCATTTAGCCCACAGCTCCTTAGCCTTCTGGCAAGAGACCACCGCATGGTTCAAGTCTTACTCTGCATTCCACATCTAGTAGGACACAGGTGTGAGGATAAGAGATTCCAACTAGCCAGCAGTGTCCCTGTGGCCAGTCTTCCCCATGCTATCTTCCAGAGGAAGGTCTCAGCCCCCTGTCGTGCCGGCCAGCTCCAGATAACCTTCCAAACAGAAGAATTAGTGACAGACAAGTCATTGTGGAGGATCCAGTTACATGCATTCTTGGTGGAGAAAATGCCCTTGTGGTCTGGAAACCACACTCTGAAATGCCTCTCTCTCACTGTGTGCATCTCCCCCCTCTCTTTCCTTCCCTTGTTTCTTCATCTCTCCATCTGTCCCTCTTCTCACAGTCAACATGGAGATCTGATCCTCTGGAAATAGTGGCGCTCTCCATAGCAGCACTATCTGGCAACATAATATACTTGGTGTGGTGGCATCCATCACAGTGCCGCTAGGATGGCACTCAGGATGAGACCGAGTTTCTACACAAAGCACTCTTTTCATTTTCTAAATTCCGAGTATGGCATTACAACTACAGTTTTCTCTTGTTTGAAAAGGTAACATCAATTATTAATTGCTGTCTATGCAGTCTTGAGATCAACAACAAGCATTAGGTTTTACTTCTGACCCCCCCCCCCCCCTTTTCAAAACCTCATTTCTCCACCACCGTGTAAGAATAAGGAACAAAAGAAAATGCATCAAACTTCTTGTTGTGGATGGGTCTCCATGCTTATGGAACAAAATTTGAATAAAGGAAGAACGAACAGCACTGGAGAATGATGCGAGCTTTTATACGACCCACATCCCTCAATTCTCAAATTCACACAATATAACTCCACAAAGCCATGTCTCAGACCGAGCAATGGCACCTCTCAAGTACGACTATGATGTGTAAGCAAGGATGAACAATTGAACACATATACAAACGTGAATCGAACAACCATATGGTGAATACAGGGCTTTGGTTTGCTTATTTTCATGCTTAGCTCCCCGTATAAGCAAGCTGATTAGTTGTCAACACCGACTTCTGCTGCTATTCAACCTCTCTGTTACTGTTATATTGATCAATAAATAGGCACACTTTCATGTTCATGCAATGATTTCCAGGGTCATTGGAAACGATCATCTGCTTCTGCCCCACAGAAGCTTTCACCAGCAGCAGCTTCTGCGTTGCCTCCGGAAGCAGGGAACCAGCTTGATCCACTCACAGCAGTGGACAAGATGATCGCAGGACATCTTTATCTACCGCCATGGAGATAATTTTAGCAGGGAAGCTAGGGAGGTAAAGGAAGTTGGCATTGGTGCAACTCTTGGGGTGCAAGGGGAGAGTTTTCTCTGCAGCTCTCCTGATGGGCTCTCGTAGAAAGATAATTTACGCAAGGCCTTTCATGCACAGAGATGGATGCTCGATCATGGCCCCCAAGGAGTTTTTACACTAAAGCCCGAATGTTCCTGTGCTGGCAACAGGAACCACCATCTGCAGTTGTACTAGAAGCTGAAGTTGTGCATGGATATGTCACCAACTCGCACCTCAAATGTTTTCAAGAGAGGAGGAATCCAATTCTTTGTTAACTTCATGCAACATTGCATAAATCTCCTGCAACTGGGGATGCTTCCTGTCATCGACCAGAAAGCGGTGGACAACCCCACCGATGCCGATGGAACTCCACCCAGAATCTATTGGCACACCCCTCCCCTTCATCATCCTCCTCACCTTCGCCACCCCTTCCCACCTGCCCACAGCAGCATACATGTTCGCCAGGCCAACATATCTCCCACTGTGCTGAGGATCCAACTCGATCACATGCCTGCCCACTTCTTCTCCAACCTCAGTATAGCCATGCATCGTACACCCGATGAGCAGGGAACCCCAGATAGCCCCATCAGGCTCCATGGGCATACTGCTGATCAGTGCCACTGCCTCCATGACATCCCCTGCCTTGGCAAGTAAATCAACCATACAACCGTAATGCTCGATGGTGGGAGGAATCCGATATATTTGGCTCATGGCTTTGAAAATTTTCCATCCTTCCTCCACCAAGCCTCCATGATTACATGCACTGAGGACGCCGATAAATGTGATGGCATTCGGTATGACCTTGCACTGTAACATCTTGGAGAAAACATCCAGCGCCGAGCGGCTGCGCCCATTCACTGCTAGACCCATGATCATGGCACTCCATGCCATTACATCTTTCTTCTTCATCCTGTCAAACGCTTCCACTGCACTATCCAGACAGCCACATTTCGCATAGAAATCAACCAGAGCTGTTCCTAACTCAAGGCCATACTCCAAGCCTTCCCCATCTACATATGACTGCACCCATCTCCCCTCTTCTGAAGCACCCAAACCAGCACATGCATTCAGAACGCTCACAAGAAGAGAGCCATTAGCCTTCACACGTCCGCAAGCCCTCATGACACGGAACAGTTCTACCGCCTCTTCGTAATGCTCGTTCTGTGCGTAGCCTGAGATCATCGCACTCCAAGAAGCATCATTCTTCTCCGGCATATCGTCGAAAACCTCCCTTGCTCTGTCCACAAAACCATGAACGCAGTACCCGGTGATGAGGCTGGTCCAGGAGACGACATTCCTAGTCGGACTAACATGGAACACCTTGAACGCAAGATCTACGCTTCCACAGTCAGAGTAAGCTTTGATCAGAGAGCTCACAACATAGACGTCCGCGTCAAACCCAAATTTCTGAAGTTGCCCGTGGACTTGAGTCAACCACGACAGACGGGTGCAGGCCTTAACTGTGAACGGGAAAGTGTGCATGTTAGGGTCGACACCCCGCTGCCTCATCAGCGCGTAGACGAAGACGCCCTCCTCGGGGCGGCGGTTCCTCGAGTAGCCCCTGATCAAGGTGTTCCAGTTGAAGACGGTGGGCTGCGGGATTTGGTCGAACATCTGGCGGGCGTAGGACAGGCTGCCCCTGGCGGACACCGCGCAGAAGGCGAGAATGCGGCTGGTGACGTAGGCGTAGCGGGCGACGCCGAGCACGACGGCGTGGGCGTGGATGGCCGTCAGCTCCCTCATCCCCGAGCACCTCTCCAGCAGAGAGAGGATTGGGAAAGAGGCGGCGGCGACTGGTCCGGGAGGAGGGGGGCGTGTGAAAGACGGCTCCTTGGCGGGAGAAGCCATCCATGGGTGGGGTATGATGGTTCGGATGGCTACTCCAAACAGGGGATGGCCCGTGGCTGGCAAGTCACGAGTTTATGCATCATGGTGCCATACGGCCAACTCTTAAACGGATCATGGCCACACCCAAGTGACCATATGGGGGTGCTACATCTTCACTCAGGTGAATTTATTTATTAATTTTTAAATAATAATATCATATTACAATTAATTTAATTTTTCTAAAAAATTAAAAGTCATAATTAATGATATAATGTTATAACATTAGCGGTGGATTTTACATTTTCATGGATGAAGATCATGGAATTCTATTTGCAAATTTATTGATTATTTAATTAATAATATAATATTTAAAAATATTAGTTAAAAAAAGAAATAGACAGTAACATTACGTTATTATCTTACGTAATTTATGTATCATAACTAGGTCAAATTTTAGTATAAAAATATTTTTATTTTTAAAAAATAAATTTTGTAAATAAGAATGTCATTAAATTGCCGGAGTTAAGTAACTCAGACCGAGTCAACTTGATCCGATCCAAGTTATCTGCAATAATGAATATGGAGAAATTGAAATTCATATTTCAAAGTAAATGTTAGGAAACATTTATCTTTTCTCAAAATTTAGACATTAAGATAGGAGATTTATTTTATTATAAATTTATCTAACTCTTCGTAGAATTTAATATAACATGAAAGTCAATGACATATCTAATTAACCGAGAGACTCACACTTTCCCCGGATGCTCACACCGTTGACCTGTAATAGTAAAACTTGCACCTTACTGCCGTTGCAATGAAACATCTAGACGAGGATGGATGGAGAATAATTTAGATTAAAAGATCATTTAGATTGACGTAAAAGAAACTAAAACTGGCTAAAATTTCCAACTATTTTGGTTTTGACCTGATGCAGAATATTTGAATCCCCCTTTATTTTGATTATAATAAAATAGGGAAAATCTAAATCAAGACCTTCCCTTTTACGAAGAAATTCATCATTTCGTTTAAAACAATCGTAAATTAAGATCAAAGGCTTTGCGTTCATTTGTTCGGGGGCCAATGATTTTGAAATTTAATATAATTGCAACGTTTTAGATGAAATCACGTCACCCTTGGACATAAGGTTACTCTTACAGATCTTAAAATTTAGGTGATAAAGTTGAAGGGACCTAAGACGGGGGATGTCAAAAATATCAGCAAATCTGATTACTCACATCACCCGATCCGTTATGGGTCGGGTAATATCTGAATAAACAGATATGAATTCGGGTTCGGATATGTTTAAAATACCCGTTGCATATTCGGACAGGGTATAGATTTAGTGTACCCGAATTCATACCCGATCCGAACCCGTTCTTAATAACTCATTGTGCATGTTAGGCCTATGATTTTGACATAAACTCAACCCGTTGCCCTCCTCATTAAATTTATGAGTTTCACCTTGCTAAAATTGTAAGTACGTTTTTATAAAACATAAAAATTCCTTTGGTAGGAAAATTATTGATTGGACTTCTCTTTTTCCACTTCTCATAAATCTCACATTCCCTTAGATTTGGACGTGGACTCATGATTTATAGACGGATCCAGATATCCGTGGATATATCTATACCCGTGATGGATATACCTGTATCCATACCCGCAAAAATAATACGGTACTATCCAGATATGATATCTATAAAATTTTCACGGATAGGGTATAGTATTGGTATACCTAAGTCGAACCCGATCCATTTACATCTCTACCCAAGACTATAAACTCAAGGAACCCACGTGTGTTTTTTGATATGAGATTTATCTCTCGTTCGAGACTCCAACACTCTCCCTCACGGTCAAGATAGGCCGTAAAAATTAGATTAGAAGGGAGGTGTCGTAATTACTATAGTGAACCTTGACCTACTCTGATACCATCTTACAAATCTTAAAATTTAGATGTTAAGGTTAAAAAAGTGCAGAACTATAAACTCAGAGACTCCAGCAATTATCGCCTGCACCAAAATTTTCCAACAGAGAATATCTTAGGTCTCTCTTTGTAAGGTAGATGATAACTCTCAACTTAGTACAATCATCCCTTGCTTTGGAAAGAGGAATCCGTGCCATGCGAACGACGGAAATAAATGGACTTAAAAAATAGTTTGAACAAACCTTGCCAACTTGACTGACACCCAACTCACATCTAAAACGGTGGCAGCAGCAACAAATCCGAGACAGAAAATGTGGTATATCGAGCAATGCGATTATCAATAAATCCTACACCATTAAAAGCTCTCCAGAAATAAAAAAATAAAGATTTGTGTGTTTTTTTTTATTTAAGAGAGAAGTCGGATCTCGCAACCCACGCCCTCACGTCGCCCATGCTCTCCCGGGCGACCGTCTCGCCTCTCACCCCTCTTGCCCGTCCAGCAACACCCCCCCCCCAACCCCCGTCGGCCATCACCGCTGTCCTGCGGCCCCATCTCCTTTTGCAACTTCCTCCCCGTCGTCTTCCTCGCCATCAACGACAAATACAAGAGGCTGTGGTCGTCGAGGACACGTTCCAACGGGAGGCCCCAGAAGCCGCCGCCGCCTTCACCACCACCAGGGGCGAAATCATGCCCGATGCCGAGGAGAAACCTCATATTTCGAACAGTGCAGAAGATGTTCCTATCTCCGATCTAGCCGCCGTTGTCAACGGCCGTGTCAACGCCGTCACCGAGGATGGCCCGACAGCAGACGATGGTGTTGGCAGCGCCGTCGACCCTACCACCGTCACCAACGACAATGTCCCCCCCCCCCCCCAGGCCGCCGCTAACGTGGAAGCCAATGGGGATGTTGTCCATGAGAACTCTGCCGCTGCCATCGCCGATGGCGATGGTGGTGCCGTCACCAAAACCATTGCTGCCGCTGATGGCAAAGAAGACGACTAACCAGAGCACTTCTGGAGCTGCTATCCAGACGGCGACAATAGACGTGCCACTGCTTGGCTGGGCGGCTGCGTTGGGCAAAGGAGAGAAGAAGGAAAAAGAACGTGGGAGGCACGGTCCTCGGGCGTGGACTCGCTCAAGTCAGTTTCGTGGTTACTCATTTTCATCGAATATAAAATTTAGGTTGAAAATGGACGTAATATAACTTTTTAAGAAGGAAAAACTTTTTTTAAAAAAAAAAATCGTTCCCAAACACCACCCTATAATGTTGGAGGAGATATTTGAAATCACTAAAGTCTTCGTTCAAAAGCAGAATCCAGGAAAATGCAGGAGAAAGAAACCACTGGACATTATTTACACGACAATGTTTCCGGTGCCAGACAGACGATGACCACGCAAACATTGCTGCCCAAGAGCCTTCGGGGAGAGAACCCTGCCTTATGCCGTCTAGTGGCGGTCGTGGAACCGAGAGCGACGCCTCCGAGAACTGCAACGTAGAACGGCCAAAGTGAGAATGGAAAGGAACAACAATGGAACCACCCAAAAAAAAAAAAAAAAAAACACAAAATGGGGGGAAAAGACAGACCCAATGACACAAAGAAAAAGAATGCGATTTGATATAAAGGGTCATTTGGTTTGACATATAAAGTTTTCATTTTGACCTGTGGAACTTGTGAGGGAACACTGCTTTCATAAGGATGAACACGAAAGCAATGAGGATGTTGATGACGGGTACAAAGTTCCCCAACATGTGCGACATACCTCTACTTTCATGAAAAGTAAACAGCCCTCAAAATGAATTATTAATTTCCTTTTTAAAAAAATCACCAACTACTGACCTATGGCTAGAACTTCCCCTGACTGCAGCGGCACCACCAGTTGTGCTCATAAACTCGTCGTCAGTCTCATCAAATCTATACTCTACAGTATCTACGGATGAACTAGAACCACCCTCGTCTGCAACTGAGGAATCATAGCTTGATCTGCGGTTACCTCTCCTAGATTCCGCCATTCTGGATCTCCGCCGGTTTCTTGATGCCCTGAAGTTCTCAAAGACTTGGTATAATATGCATGATGTCCACCAATTGCCATCATCCCCAGGGAAATCCTCATATTCATCAGCCGTGTCGTCGTCCCCGTACTCAATGACGTAATCACCCAACACCACGGCACGTGGTACTTCTGAATGTATGGTACTTATCACATCGATGATCTCAGAAGACTGCTGGAAATGTTCCCAATCAAGTTTTCTTGCAGGATCTATCTCTGATGGCCGTGAATGAGGATGTTTTGTCTTGGCGTGCTTTTGCAAATCAAAATAGTTCCCAACAAAGTTGCAACTTTTCTCTTCACAGCATCTCTCCTTCATGTTCAGATGCACACGGGCCTCCTCGACAACAACCCACCCAGTGACATCTCCCCTGCATAATGGACATGTTGGCTGAGAGTCTTGATCCGATGAAATTGATTGTGTGTTTTCCCCAGATACCTCAGTTTTCGTTGCTGACATTCCACATGCGGATTTAAACCGTTCCAGGCAATTTGAGTGTGTGTGATCTGTATCACACATGAATGGGCGGCATCCTTTCTCGTGGGAGGAGCACTGCAGCAAGACACCATTGTGAGGAAAGTCCAAACAGATGGGACAAATTACATCTTCCCAATTGGTATTTGTGTCCATCAAAGAGTTGGATTGAAGCCCTCTCAGACGACAAATGCCTGGCACCATGACTAGTGTTGTAGCAATTCTATATTAACGTCACTCCAGGATGCAATGGGTGGTTGAACTGACCTAGGATCTGCACGCAAACATCAACAATGTTAATAAAACACCTTCAAAAACAATCAAGGGATATTATGAATTGAATGAGAAACAGAAGAGAATAGTAAAATCAGTATGAGATTCAGCCGGAAAAAACACATTTTTGGTGGCCTCTGTTACTACCCAACAGCACTTATAAATAGGGGTACTAACCTGCTCCATGGAACCGCTGCCATCCTGTTATATTCAGTTATGTGCTCCTCCACAGTAAAAGGTACTCCAACTTTTACCTCCATTCAATTCCCCCATTTCAAAACCACCGCACAAGCCCCACTTCACATGCCAGACACAGAGGAAAGGAAAGCAAAATCAACACCAATGACATGGGTTCTAAATTTGCACTGATTCCACATGAATAAGAGCATCAATGAGCCCCTCTTTCTAGCAAACAATTCCTGGATATTTCCTGATTTGACAATCAGTACAAAAGTTATCTCTTTGATAATCTTTTTTTTTAAATACCAGAATAACCCGCACATGACCTCTGTGACTTAAATGGAGAGCCCACCCCCACCCCCTGAAGGTGCGCATCTGGTAGTATGCTGCATATGAACGTGGTTATAAATATATAGCATATGAAAATTCTCCGGACGAAAGAGAGCAGATTTGGAAACACTATCCACCATGTCATGGCTTGCTCAACAAATAATAAGCATCATCATTGTTTTAGGTTGTGTCCATTTGAGGAGCTTGTCAGTGTTCAATTTCCTTGAACCAGCCCAAGAACAGTTCCACATGTCTTTTCGCTTGCCCTTACCCACATCCCTCATTTTTCTAATAAATTGGGTGAATTGGCACCCACAAGCATAATGGTATACATGGTACTCGCCGTTAGAAAAAGCATATTCCCACCTACTATTATTCTGTCAATGCCCTCAGAAATTAGCTTGCTTATGCTGGGTCACATGGTTCATAAGATATTATAGCTTTCCCAAGAAAAGCTTTACCTTGAAAGACTTAAAAGTTTTTTACTTCTACACGACGTTCAATTTTAAAAAGCCCAATTGAAGAATCTGGCAGTCCTTGTCAACATTTACATTTCCCACACCAAAACAATCAGCTCTGCATATCAAAATAAGGCAATTATGTGCTAACAATATCATAGAAAATGGTAATACAGCTCTACTTGAGCATTATTCTGCCTCGAGTTGGTTGCTTTTATGTGCACAAGCCCAGCAAACCATGCCCAGTTTGAGCTTATGACTCTATGATGCCACCTTATTAAGAACTTTTGCTTTTTGTTCCTTGTCCTTATCATTATAATTTACACAGCCAACAATGACCTATTTTCCTTCTCAGAAAACTGATCCTGGTTCCTCCAACTTTTCTTGGGTGCTATCCTCTATGGCACTACAACTTCAATCTTGTGGACTGTCCCAGATCTAGAAACTGCCATCATCAGGTAGACTTCTACCATCTAACCACTCTCCTTGGAAATTCAGTGCATAAAATACAAACCATTTGCCACAGGCAATTAATTCAGTGAAAGATACAGAAATTCAGGATAATGCCAGCTAGATGGCCAGTCACTTGTCTAGTCAAGAACCACACAATTACTCCTTTTTACATGATTTCTGTACCATGTATTCTGTTTCATTCAGCACTTGGTTTTGTAAAAGGGATTGTGTATGATTGCAATTGGATGAAAAGGATCACGAAAAGATGTTGATGAACAACATGTCAACGCATTTAAATGGAGATTTGAGTTGACCATATATGTGATTAGCTGTACCATAGATTTCTTCTTTTTCAAGTAAACCCTTGGTATACTAGATACACATCTATTATCCTTTTCCCATGAGCACAAGGACAAACCAACTCCCCCTTCCCCTCTCCACAAGTGGTAAACGGTAGCCTGCCTTTTAAAGGATAAGGAAAAGCTGCCTAGTTAAGGAGCCAATGTTTGGTGGGTTCAACAGTTGAGTGGTCAAAATGTTGATCTGACTGTGGGGTTATTATCATTATCTAATTATTTATAGTATATTATAATGTTATTTAAATTTTAATTTTATTGTACCTGTGGAAGTATCAAATATAAGTGAGCTAAACAATTTCAGATCTGATGATCCCTTTCATGTGACAATGCAAATGTGTGTTCCTAATAGTCAGTCATTCTCCTAATACTTCATTTTTTGGAGGGTTTTACCTGACAAGAAAATCTTTCTTGGTAATCCTCCATTACCACAGAAATTCAAGAACGCAAACACTCCCAAAGTCACTATGCAATCAAATATTTTCAGGTAGTCTTTTGTTTTTTTCAGGTACAGCCTTGGTATACTCAGGAAACTAAAATTTTAGACCTTAAGGCATGCTTCAACGGTTTAAGATAAATGTGATCTATGTTATCAAAGGGGCTTGAGGTACTCACCTAGTGGTGAGGACACCCGATCACGGATCTGATTCGACTCGACCCGCGTTTACCGCTGTCGGAGACCACCAGCAGCAACATCGGCATCCCTATGGCTTGATGATGACACATAGCACATTGATATATTTTTCTTTTGATTAGTTGGCATTTATTTGAGAGAGAGGCCCATTAGGGGCCCATTTGATGTATTTTCTATTTATTTATTTTCGGGTGCGATTTTAACACTATTTTAGGTCTCAGGGACATTGTGGCCTTTAGTCTTGAGGGGAAGGCCACTAGGGTTTCTCCCCTATAAATAATACCGTAGCATTACCTTTAGAAGGGAGAAAAAAAATGACAAAAAAATTGTTTGAGAAAGATAGCTACCGCTCCTGTTCCTTCCTCCTGTGAAAGGAGTTCACTGTGGCATGAAGCCCCGTCCCATCTGCTCACCCGTGGAAACCCCCCCCTCCACGTATCTCTCCTTGTTCGAACCCACCCTGCCCAACATTTAATTCCTTCCCCCTCACCCACGTGCTTCGCAGCCCCGTGAACCCCTTCACGTCAACTCCCTTCTCCACGTCCACCTTCTTCACACTCTTTCTTCCCTCTCCTCCTGCTCCCGTCTTCTGCAACCTCTTCTTCTTTCTTTTCTTGTGAGCCCGAACCGCAACAAGCCCCTCCCTGTCACCCCGTTCTCCTTCTCCCGCTAGGTTCACCCATCCCCAGCACACCGGCGGCCACCATCGTCCTTCCCACCACCGGTCGCAGCGACAGTGGTTCCCGTCGGCCCCTGCCGCGACGTCGGAACCTACTCTTGCCACGGGCCTCGCCTGCAACCTGTCCGCGAGCCCGGCCCCCCTCCGCAGTCACCGCCGTCCGTTTCTCCCTAGCCCGCCACCAACCCCCCCCCCCCCCACAAGAGCGCCCGGCCCGCCACCGGGCTCTCCAGCCATCGCCCCCCCCTGTTCCTCTGTCTAGCCTCCTGCCACTGCAACCGCTGCAGCAAGAATCCTCGTCGACCCCCCTTTCCCGCCGCGTTCGCAGAGGAGCCACAGCCCCCCCCTCTGCCGACGCCAACCACCACGACCTGCCCGCCCTACAACATTCCATCGCCAACCGCGAGCCAGGCCGCCTCCACCCGACCGTTTGCGCCGTCCCGCTCGCAGGCGAACGGTCGACATCGCGCCCGGCCACGCCGCGGGCCACCTCTGTCGCCCCCCCCCCCCTGCAGAGTCGTCGTCCACCCTAGGTCCCTACCATCCGCCACCGTTGCGTCTGCTCCAGCCTCCCCGGCAATCACCTGCCACAGCCGCTCGTGTCCAACGGCCGTCAACGCCGCCGCCGGTGCTCAGTCCAAGTCTCCCGCGGCTGCCCGCAACCCTTGTCTGAAGTGACAACAGCAGACACATTGGCCACCCAACGATCCCGACACCACTGACCCGCGACCGCCAGCCCCCTTGCCCTCTCGGGTTACGTGATTTCAGTCGAGCCTCGCTTTTCAGCAAGTAGGTTAGTGTGGAGACTCACTCATTTAATTTGCTTATTTAGTATCCATGTCATATCTGTCGCCGTGGGTGAGTTAAGATGCCTAGCTAGTTAACTATTTTGATGTCGGATTGTGAGATTGTGAGTGTTTTCCTATCCTGGAACGCACCGATCAGAGTTCATTCTATGTGTGTGATTGATGCCCTAGGCCGTGGTAGTTCTATATACCATTCGGTTCGACGTTTCCCCACTGCGAGGGACGGTTTCTTAATGCGTAACTACTGTTATTTAGCGTAATTTATCTCTTGCCGTTCGAGTACACGTCGGAATATTTGTCAACCTATCATAGAGAGTTTGCTGATCTCATTAGTTGCCTAGTCAGATTTGCTTAGGTATACCGTCCCGCATCACCTAGGCGATGAGACGAGGCAAGGTGCCAACAATTCACCTGACTTCAACCAATCTCGCCTAGGCGATCAGCCTGGACCATAGATACCTTTGGGCCTAGCCCCTTTGGGCCACCTAGCCCATTTCTATAACCAAGTCCGGTTTTTTAGGTGTTTTATTATGAAGTTAAGCTTAATTAACACATGTGCATGTATAAATTAAGTAATCTTATAAATTTTATATATGTGTTGTTGGCATGTTTGATGAAATATATACATATTTGACCTATTTTATAATTTTAATAAAATGTTGCATCAAATGCCTGGGCCATTGCCTAGACATTTGAGGCTGAGGCGACCCTTTGGTCACCTCAGGCGTCTCTCACCTCTGACCATGCAGAATGTGACCTGAGAAAAAAAGAAGATCAATGAAATATAAAGAAACGTAGAAAACGCTTTAGTAGAATATGAAAGATCTCAACAGGAGTATAATAGCAATTAGAGAAAACGTATTTTCATCTCTCATCACATGCGGATGCAATATGGAATAGGTTGGTAGAATATTAGCATCCTAATGGCTGTACCATCATTATTACCAATTTACCAGTAAACCCACTTTCATTCTGCTCTTAGAGGGAAAAAAATCCATTCAAAAAAGCCCAAAATAAAAAACCAAAAAAAATGACATGCAAGGATGTCATTGGCTGATGAACCCATAATTCAAGTCGCCTGGAAGAGAATAGGAAATTTAGCACAGATGTGGATGCGGCCAACGGCCTCTTCGGACCTCCAGAAATACAGCCGGTTAAGCATCCCAACGAGTATTCAAATCATTTTCCACCTCAAATTGTGACAAGCCGCTCAAAATCCCGACTTCTAGCCACATGCGAGGAAATCCATCATAAGGGAAAAGACACCGAATCAACAAAAATGCAAACTCACGGCGATCTAAGATAGCTAAAAGTTGAACAATATACAGGACAATTAAGCATCATATTTGAAAATCAAAGCCCCCAACTATATCGAAACGAAGGGAAATCTACTACCTCAGATCAACAGCATCAGAAGACACTTCCTACGACGTCATAGCCTTCGGATACAAAACAAAACAAAGCATAGCTAAGACGATCGCAATCCAACAGCCAAAAAAGGCCTGCGATAATCCCGATCCACACACCCCATCCCCGACGCAGGCAACAGGAAGGGTAGAACTGAAGAGAAAAGACAGCACAAAGAGAAAGCAAAAGGTTAAAATCCAAACCAGCTCGACACCAGAGAATCCGCCCGAAGATTACCGAATCAAGCAATCACAAAACAAACATCATTCCCACAATCCCTTGGGAAAACATATGCACCATGAGAAAAAACCGAGGCCGTCCAAAAAAAAAGGTGAGGTGTGGGCCTCCTCAATCCTCACGAACCCTTAAAACATCCCCCCCAAACAAAAAAGGCAGTTTCCGATAAGGAGGAAGCTGGGAACGAACCTGCTCAGACGCCCGTTGTAGCGAATCTGGACGGCCTCCGCTCGTCGCTCGAACCGGGGAGGATCCCTAACCCTGCTTCGTGCCGTCCATGGCGTGCGGGGAAGAGGAATGAGAAGACGAGACGGAAGAGAGAGAGAGAGAGAGATGTAAATAAACAGGTCCACTTATCTCAGGCTCTCAGCTACTCGTGCGAAAATTGGGGGGAAGGGGGGGTCTTCATCTCATTCTCCGCGAATCACGAGGTGGGCACGGTTTGTCCCCATTTCTGTGGGTTTTTTTTTAATATACCTCCCCGAAGGGTCACGTCTGCGTTAAATACCCTATAATGTTTTTATATATGTGAACCATTTACATTTTGTTGGCCGATGCAGGAGGATAGCCTCCCCTGTAACTGCGGGAGGGAGGGCGACTCTGTTTATCCATCCATTTATGATCTGATAAGTGGATGAAATTTACTCAAGAGCTTTGGTTATTCTACTTTTCCTTTTCTCTGCGAGAGCGAACCGAAGAGCTGTCCATGATATTTTAAGTAAAAGCGGAGTAATTGCTTTGGAAGATCTTATACACGAGAGAGTGATAAGTTGCAGCCGTAGTTTGGGTTAGGGATAGTCTGAGAATGTGTGTTACGTGGGAAACGTGTATGAATATCCTGTTTATTTTAAATTAAGATATTATTTATATTATAGGTAAATTATTATCCTTTTAAAATTTAAAGTACAGGTACTCTTTTTATATGAGAAGCGGGTTTGACGTTCCGGTCCGAGACGTCTCGACCCGCACGTCCCGATCTGACCCAAGCGATGGGCAAGATGTCCGGATCATGGGTCGTGACTAGGACGCTTCATTAATTTAATATTTTAATATATATATATATTATATATATAAATAGTCTTTTTTATTTTATTATATTATTTTATATATATTATATATATGAAGAGTCTTTTTTATTTTAATATTTTACGAGATGGATCGAGACGAAATGAGACGGGATCGACCCGACTCGTCCTGAGCCGTGATCGGGACAGGAGGGTCGGTCGAGACAGTAAACCCGATGAGAAGTGAAAAAAAGATAGAAGGGAGAAGGGAGAAGGGAAAAAAATCTTATTTACATTCTTGACCACTAGAACACAAAATTAGATCCTTATTTTCATTCTAGTGTTTCGGATCTTATTCTATCTGAATTATCAAAATATCATTTATAATCTTAATCTTTTTATATCTTGTTATGATTTTTATAAACATATTATTATTATAAGTGAATTTATAAAAAAAATTCTAAAAATATATTAACATATATATCACCGTGTAAAATCAAATATTATATAAATGTCATGTAAAACCATAGTTTGACGTCCCGCCCCGACCCGCACGACCCGACCCAGGCGGGCACCGGGTCACACGGGCTAGGGGTCGTGGACGGGACGCACTGGACCGCATGGTCCCGTGCGTCCCGCCACGTACCGCTCCGGTGCGAGGCGGGACCCGGCTCGATACTAGCGGGTCGGGGCGGTTCGCCCATTTAACGGGCCGAAGGGGGAGGCTCTTCCTCCATCCCTCCCACCGGCGAGCGGCGGTGCAACGGCGGCAGACGGCGGCTTTGGGCGGCTCAGGGCGGCGATTGGAGGTAGGTAGGTGAAATTTTTTTTTTTTTAAATGGTCTACCCCTGTGGGGGTGGGGAGGGGGGGCGTCCACCGCCAGATCTGGTCGGAGGTGGAGGTGGGGGTGGGGGTGGGCGAGGGGGGCGTCCACCGCCATATATGGCCGGAGGTGGGGGTTGGGGAGGGGGGCCGTCTGCCACCACCGCCGGCCATCGGGGGGGGCGTCTGCCACCGGGGGTGGGGGAGGGGGTGGGGTAGGGGCGGCCAAGGGTGGCGATGGGGGTGGGCGAGGGGGGCGTCCACCGTCGGATATGGCCGGAGGTGGGGGTGGGGGAGGGGGGCCGTCTGCCACCACCGTCGGCCACCAGGGGGGGCGTCTGCCACCGGGGGTGGGGGAGGGGGGTGGGGCAGGGGCGGCCAGGGGTGGCGGTGGGGGGGGGGGTTCGTCTGCCACGGGGGGTTGGGGTGGTGGGGCAGGGGCGGTGGGGGATGGCGGTGGTGAGGCTGGGCCAGGGGCGGATTGGAGGGGGGGGCGGTGGTGGGGCTGGGCGAGGGGCGGTTTGGGGAGGGTGGGGGAGAATAAAAAACAAATTAATTTTTATAATTTTATTTTTTTTAATTTAAAAAATATAAGAATAAAATTTGTTAGATTGTTTAATATTATTTTTGATGTATTGTTGTAGAAATAATATAATTTTTATTTAATTCATTTTGTAGAAATAATTTTTTTTGATGTATTGTTTCATTCATGTCGTAGAAATAATATAAATATTGTTTAATTCATGTTGTAGAAATAAATTTATTTTTGATGTATTATTTAATTCATGTTTAAATATTAGCTTTAATTGAGATGTATTAAAATTAAAATTTAGTCTTGCATGTTGTAGAATTAATGATATTATTTTCATTATTAGTTGTAGACGTAAAATAATATAATATTTTATTTTAAAAAATTTAAAGATATTTTTCATTTAAATATATATGTAGTGATAAATATTTTACAAAAAATTAAAGTTAATATTTATAATTTAAATTAAGTAGAGATGTTTAAATTTAAATATAAATTTATTGATAAAGATTTTACAAATAATTTTAAATTTAATTTAGATGTGTAATGTAATTTAAGTGGAGATGTTTTGAGGAGCACCTTGCGGGAGTGGGACGCGATGTTCGTGCATGCGACCGAGTTCCGGGAGATGTCCGACATTCCTTTCGGACACAGTTACAGGATAATACGGTTCTCGTAGCACATCCAGGGCATCTTCTTCTACATCCCGGGTACCCCCACCACGAGCACAAGGCGGAGCAAGATCTTCCTCCACGTCCAGAGTTCGAGCAGCACCAGCACCAGTCGCACATGATAGAATTGAAGCTATAGATGTAGTGAGTACTTTTTTTACAGATTTTCATGTACCGTCCACCACAGCACACGACCTGTCATTTGTGCAGATGGTTTCATATTTTCAGTCCCACCCACATGTACCTCCACCCACTATGATAGAGTTAGATTATACGGGTGATCAGTCTCATGTATCTGATGATGAGTTTTGGGATTCGGACTTCACTGATGACGAGGATTAGTGAGTTTTGGGATTCGGGCATCACAGATGAGGAGGATGAGTGAGTTTTTGTATTTTATACTTCATGAATGAATGTCATTATTATGTCACTGTTTACTTTAACATATTAAGTAATTTAAATGAATTTTTTATGTATTATATATAATAGGATTATTAATTAAGCGGTGTAATATGTTATTTTTATATAATTAGTATGGATCTATTATCATAAAAAACTCTGCATCCTAATATTTTTAAATATATATCACATTTAATCTTTAAATAAAATTTTCTTAAAAAATTTATAAAAAATTAAAAAATCACACGCCGAGAGTTAGAGATAGCGGACCGGGTCGCTGTGCGACCCGGCCGACCCGACCCGCGACGAGACCGGGTCGGCAAACCCTGTGTAAAACCATATAAGTGTGATTTTTTATATATTTAAAAAATCAATATATTTATAAATAAAAATGACATATTTACATATTATGATTTTACACAATAGTTTGTCTGTTAATATATTTTTAGGAGTAATTTTTACAAATTCATATTTAATAACCATTTATTTATAAAATTTTTATCTTATTCCAAATTTAATTTATTACCGACATATATGATATATTGTCGAACATTAATTTTGTTATGAAATGCAAGTTTTTGCTCAAGATGTTTGTTATGAACATCAACTGGAGCCGAGTCATTTAATTAAAGCTTTTTATGTTAAAATTTTAAAATGACTTCAGATGACTTGATACCGTATCACAGACTAGATTAGATTTGTTTATAAAAATCGTAACAGATAAGATTCTCCACCGGAACGTGTAAGGTGGGATGCTGCGAACTTTGCTTCTGCTTATCTCATAATTTACAAATCTAGGCGTGTTTTGCTAATAGACCCAAGTTTGGGGATACTTTTGTAAAAACATGCGGATAAGTAGACGTGGAGGGCATTCCCGAGATCACGTGATCTCCTTCGTCGTCGGAGCGTATCTGACCGTCTGATGAGGACGTCCCTGCCGAGTTGGACCGGAAAAAATGAGTGCGCGGCCGCCGGCGAAGGAGTTGACTTTTTAGAAAAAGATTAAATAAACGGAAGGAGTACGACGTCAGCATGGATGTTTCGACGTCAGTCCCTATGATACGTCCTAATTAGAAATTAGGATGCCACTGCAGCCCTTATTTGGGCCTTCGAGTCTCGGGTAGAGTTTGTCGATCCGGTGCGGGTCGTCTTGACTCGTACGACTCGATCCGACCCAGGTCGAGATCGGGTCGACCGGGCCGTGAGTCGTCACCGGATCGTCCCCATTAATTTAATAATATAATATATATATATAGTATATTTTTTTATTTTATTCTATTATTATAAATATATATTATATATATATAATATTTTTTATTTAAATATGGATCGAGACGGATCGGGTCAGATCGAGACGGGAGCGACCCGACCCGACTCAGATCGAGACCGGGTCGACCGAGCCAACAAACCCCGATCCCGCGTAGACGGTCAATCTTCTGGAATAGACTCAGATGGGCTTAGCTAAACGGCCCTCCTCGAAATCGCAGCGGTGCCACGATGCCACCACCCTCTTACACTCCTTTTTCTTTGGGTTTTTTTTTTTTTTGGAGCACGTCCAGCATTGTATAAGATCTTATCATCTGTCCTTCTAGCTATGAATAGAAATTAAACCACGTCTGTCAAGTTTTTTTAAGAAAAAACACATCATGGGCAATCTTATTCTTCTTCTTCGAGCATCCTGTTGCCTGAGGTCCACGCCTCTCCATCCTTCTTTGTCCCATCGTGTCCAATATTATTTAGATCCACGAAGGAAGGGTATTGATAGAACTGCACCTCAAGCATGTACATAAAGTATCTATCACTCTACTTCTTCTTCGTATACAACTAGTTCTTTTAGGTGATCGAGACCCATGCTTCTTCGTATACAACGGGTCTGTTACTTTCGTTCCCATTGTAGACGTACGATATTTCTTTTTTTTTAAATTATTTTTTTTGGGTACATCGATCACTCCGGTCTCATGGGTTCTTGCCCTGTCTTTCCCATTGGTACATTTAAACACGGGCTCCACTTTAGAAAAAGAAAAAAATAAAGAACGGTGGATCTCATTTTTTAATAAAAAAAATTCAAGAAAAATAGAGAATATAAGTTCCACTTGCGTATTGCAGTTCATAAATTTCAAGATTAAAAAGTGAGACCTACATTTAAATGTACCAATATGTAGGGGAGAAGTGTGGCATGGCACCCCATGCACCGTAGCATTTCTCTAGGCTACGATATGTAAAATTCCAAAAGTATTTTCAATATTTTGAAAGTTTTACCAACACGACCTAAACACCTTGAATTTTAATAAAAACTTCAATTCTATGTTCAGAAAAAAAGATAAATTAGTATGTTATTTAATTTGGAGAAATGTTAAGTATCCACTTTCATTTTAGGAGTGACTTGTCACTATTCATCCCAGCAGCCTCATTTTCTTTTGAGAAGTTATTTTTAAGTATAATTTCTCGTTATATCCCGGAGAGTGATCATAAGCCTCTCTTTTTAAAAAGAAAGGGAAAAAAAAAACATAATAGTGGTGTACATGCATGGATTCGCACAGCATAACACAAACGTAAGCAAATGCAACTCCCCAATAAGGAAACCTGATCATACAGAGGATAGCGCGTGGTGGTCCGCTGTGGCCACCACTCACCACCACCCTTCCCCCGACGAGGAAGACGCATGCAAGAGATGGTGGAGCGGGCAGGGCATGCAGGGTGCATCCGGGGGACGCCTCCGCGTGTTCAACCTGTCCAACCGGAGGTTGCAGAGCTGCCTCTCCTTCCCGTGCAGGAGCCGCGGCTCCCTTTAGCCGGAGGAGACACTCCCCCAAGCGCCGGAAGGCGGTCTCCAGCGGCAAATGGTACTGCTTCGTCTCCTGCCACTCGTGGGTGGGCATAATACGATTGAAGTAGGAATTAAGATATCCATAATACGATACGCAGGACGAGGAAGAGAAATTGCCATTCCGTTTTCTCTATGGACTTGGCTTTCGTGACCTCTAAAATGAGACAAGCACCAGGATGAGAAGCTTTAGTAAATGAAAAGAATATTTTCAGTTTTTAATTCTTTTTAAAATTGTCAAAAAAAATGAAAAAACATGCGCATCAGTTTCTCGACTATCAACCTGTTCTCTCTATTCTAAAAATTGAGAAATATTTATTACACCACCTCCCTTAATTACACGGTTGAGTTATATACTATTTTTTACAAATTAGTATAAATTTTAAATTTATTTTATTTATATTTATTTTTTACTTGACGCACACGTCACGTAAGAGAGTGAAATAAACTCGTGTTAAAATAGTTTGACGTAGACCCCACGTCAATTTTTTTTAAAAAAATCAGTACACCGCTGGACAGTGTAATCAGATGGGCGGTGTAATAAGCATTTCTAAGAAAAATTAAGATACCAGGAGAAGTATTGGCCCCTTAACCAGCACGGTGCCTGAGAGAAGTCCGTAATGGAAACAAACGCAGCCTCGGTAAATCTAAACTAACCCGGCGGACCAACAACACAATGTAACCCGTCTAACTTGACATCTTTAATGATGATAATACTTGGTCTTCTTTGGTTCATACCCAAGTGGAAGTTTTCCACACAGCAGTAGCATTTCTTAGAGCAAAGCACTTTTACCCCCAGGAGAGACTGCCATACGAAAAAATAAACTCAAAACATCCTCCGCTTTGAGAAAAGCTAAATTTTTGGTAAAGTCCGGTGCCATTCCTTTGACGAATTCATTTGAAATATGCAACTGATATCAAACACCTGATTGCACCTAGAACAAAACATGGCCTTCTATAAAAGATGCCAACACCTTTTAAACACAAATAGCGCCATGACAATGCAGAATGTCCATAGGAATAAATTGTTGAATCATAGTTGAGAGTTACAGACATACAGCTGGGGATACTCTTCTTTGTCTGCAACGTCTTATAGTAAAAGAAATACCAAGTAGAGATTAGTTGTTGGAATGATCAAATGCAAAGATTGACATGTACTGCAACAAGGAACTAAAACCTTTTAAACACAAATATGGCTACTGTGAAATGCAGGAACTCCACAAAGAGTAAATTTCTGAATCATGGTTGCCAATTAGCATCGTCCAGCTTTAGGCTAGAAGAGATAGATCAACTGGAGGGACTCTTCCTCTTCCTATTTGACTATACTCTAGAGTTAAATAGGGCCAACCAGTAGTTGGTGGAGGTGGGAGAAAGAGGGGTGCTTCTCAATCAAATCAACATATACCTTCACCTCGACTGAGGAGTGTGCCACCAATTTGCCTCACAGATTTGGGCACCCAAAGAGTCCCCTGAAAGAGAAGCTCCTAATCTGGAGGATCTCGCATGGACGACTGCCGACTTGCGAAAGGCTTGTTCCTTTGTTACAAGATACACCTACCCATTGCTGCTTGTGTGGAGATGAGGAGGAGACCTTGAACCACCTTTTCACGGGCTATTCATACTCTTTGGAGATATGGGTAAAGGTTGGCAGTAGGATTCAATGTGCTATTGACCCATAGAAAAGTGTACTAAAACTGATTGGAAATTGGCACAGAAAGCGGACCCTTAAGAGAAACAGATTCATATGGTGGTTTATCCTTCACGCCACCCTATGGGCCTCATAGGGAAAACTTATAACAAAATCTTCAAAGAGAAGCAAGAGGAACGGATAGAGTTGTTTATATCATTTATGAAAGAGTGAGTGTGTTGAACATCTTTGTAAAGTGGATTCACACAACTCCTTTGCTTTTGTTTTGTCATGGGGTTAGGGTGGATCACACGGTCTTGGTGTGTATTGTGGTTGTACAGGGATCTTTTGAGATCACACTGATTATAATTGTATATCCATACCTTTTACATTTAATACAATGTACCATCCACTTTTAAAAAAATAGAAATCATCCAGCTATGGGGTCAGCATGGAACTAGGATACATCCTTCGTGTCTTCAACATCTCATACTAAAAGAAATACCAGATCGAAATTAATTGTTGGCATGATCAAATGTGAAGATTGGCATGTACTGTTACATGGAACTAACCAGGGAGTTTGGCAACTTCAATGACCACCCACAACCGAAGATGGTAACACATAGGACCACTTATTAGACAAAGTTTAACAGCAATACTTCAAAGTGGATTGTCATCGGAAGCATGCAACAAAGGTTCATGTATCAGGAAATAAGCATGAACATGAGCTGGTGAGTTGTAGCAAGAGAACTTGCAAACACTGACAAAATGGCTACTCATTTCATCTTAGCCTCGGTAAAGAGAACATGTTTATTGACTCTGGGATCATATTTTCGGAACTCAAGTTTTTCTTGTAACCTCCGAGGGTTCTTTCTCTTCACATAGAAGAATCCAGTTCCTGCTGCTGAGACCAACCTGATAAATATTGAGCCACCCTTTGCTTTTGCCATCCCCTTTGATGATATTCCAGAAGAACAAAACAGGTCAAATCACCTACAAGATCGGCACAAAGGGTAAAGTAAAAAGCAAGAAATGGTGACTGAATGAAAGAGAGGGAGGGGGTTAAAAAATGTATTATGCTGAATAATGATCACAGCAGTTATTCATCCACAAGGTTAAATTAAACCCAAAAGAACCATTCTTCCACTAGACGGGATGGCCAATGTTCTTTCAGATTAATATAAGAATTCCGGTTAGCGAATTAAAATTTTTACAGTAAAACTGAAATAAGAAGACTGTAAAACAACAGTTAACAGCTTTCACCCATTCACCAAAGCAACTCTTCTTCTCAACCCTCAAACAGAGTGAACCAAACAGTTAATGGCTGATGTACATAATAACTCTTGCAGAACAGCAACACTTCAGAAGCGAGTACAAGAGGGACGTTTGGATTGCGTTACAACTTTGCTCTTAAATCGACAAACTGTGATTTATTAGATGTGTTTATATAATTTTGCCATGGCGCATAAATCTTAACACCAAGCAAGGATATAGCAAAACAGTAGGCTCTTGGCTGAGAGGAAACACAGAGGATATGGCAAGCGAGAAGTAAGCACCCCCTGGTGATGAACCTCGGAACATTCAAATACGGAAGCAAAAAAGGGAAAAACCTATGATCCCACCCTAACTATATAGCAGAAGGGAATACGAAAACAACTGCATAATAGCAGCAACAAAAGTCTAATCTTGAACTCACGAAGCATGAATCCCCTAAAAGACGGATCACCACAGTAGGCACCTCTGCAATCTTGCTCATCATGAAATGCCCCAGCCTGCCCTAGGGAATATCCATGCAGGGGGCACCAACCGAAAGGGTGAAAGGTGCAGAGAGAGGGAGAGGAAAGGCAAGCAGGAACCCATACTTACTCCTGAGGGCCTGCTGCCAGCGATTCGCAAGCGCTCGAATGTGCTCCTCCACCTGCAGGGTTGGGGCGAGCTGGAGAGAGGCCGACGTGGTGAGTGGAAGTGGAAGCGGGGGGGAGGGGGTGCGGCGTCGGCTCGATTTGGGTGGCTGTGACGGCCGCTGTGAGGGGCGGCGATGGCACGGGCAGAGGAGGAAGGAACCCTCCAGGGTGTAGGACCCCGCGGGCCTTTTCTAGTTCAGACCGATTTCAGACTTCCGTCTACCACTTAAAATACGGCACAGGGTGCAGTGATTCTAGGGTGAACGGGCAAGGAGGGGAGAGGCAAGCAAAGCCTGGAGGGGCCAGACGGGGAGTGAATGGTCGGGGTAAGGCTGTGTTTGGAAATATTTGTGGGTTGATGATGAAAATTTTAAATTTTATATATTTTTTAAAAAATGCAAATTTTTTATTTAAAAATAATAATTTAATAATCTCATTTGAGAATACGTTCAAGTGTGAATAAATTTTATACGAAGTTGTCAAAAAAATCTCTACTTTTTATATTTAAAATTTAAATTCTATAGACATCATTATTCATTCATTCACTTTTGAAGATTTTCTCTTTGTTCGTTCTAATGATTGAAATTTATTATAATCATTAAAAAATTCACAAAATAAAGATTTTGGAGATTTTCACTCTTTCCATCTTTTTAAGTCTATATTTTTCCTCCTCGTCGAAATTCACTTTTCACGTACACCAAGATATCTATGATTTATTTAGAAAAGATTATGTTATATCAAAAACTTTATTGATTGAAATCTTTTTCACATTTTTTTTAAATGAAGCAGGTGAAGGGTAGCGATGACAGAGTCCTGGACAGGAGACAGCAGGGGAGAGGTGCAGGGATAAGGAGGATAGGGTGAACGAGGGTTTGAGCAAATGTGGCAAAGTAGGTGGTGGAGGGGGTGGCATTGGTGATGAAAATTCAGATGTGGGTATGACAGTGGTGTAGGTAGAGCTCTTTGCGAGCGAGGGTGGCGGTGGGGGTCATGGGCCCACTTCTGGAAACAGGTGCGCCGTCTGTCTTCAATCTCAAAATCATGAACTAAGCTTCTTGATCCTCACTTTTTTTATGCATCTAGGGTGATCTTAAAATCTAACTTTGTCCTTTTAACAAGCAAACAAAAATACTCAAACGTTATGGCTGTCATGATCATAAGTAAAGCTACTGCTTGCAACCAAACAAGGTACCACATCAGCAAGGTTACGATTGAGGGTGGGGGATCCTGAATGCGCCTTGCAAAAATATTCGACAAAATCTCATAAATTAAGAAATACAAGGATTACTCTTCAATCCTGAGAAAAGCACACAAAATTCCTGGACTCAAAAGGGTCAAATTGGAATGCTTTAAGCTCACAACAAGGTGTCACATGAACATCTTCCTCCGAATCAAAATCAAGTCTGGCCATCAATGCACCGTCTTGGACAGACCTGGACTCCCCATGGAGACCGTAGTTCGTTGAGTTCTTGGATTCAGGAACAACTAGAACCATCCCACCACCAACTGCACCGGGAAGATATCACAGAAATATAGATCTTCTACCTGATCTTATATTACACACTTTTGAGTTCTGCTCACCGGATCTTTCATTTGACCAGCTTCTTTATCCTGCACAGTAAGTTTCGATATTGTTTCGAATCTTTTGAAGTTCATGTAAAAACCACAACAGTTCTATGCAACAGGGGAAACAACAATCTACAATGTCCAGAGGAACTGAAATCGACCATCTCCCAACAGGAACAATTAAAAGCGAGGGTGATGCACGTTAAAAAATGAAATCAAGCATTTCTAAAACAGGTATGATTATAAATGATGATGAACCATAACTCGGGTGAGGACTTTGACATGCAGAAATCCCCAGCCAAAAATAATTACTCATCCAGGTTTTATATTTCCTTAACTTTTACCACAACTTGATACTTTCAAACAATTAAATGTTGAATATGTCATAATGCAGCCTTTGTTCCCTTGTTCAAACGGTAATTCTGAAAATAAATTCTGACAGCGCATAGAAAGATTGAGAGTCACATGAAATGTGCAAGAAAAAAAAGTTTCCACGACAACAAAGGAGCACTGTCTACTTATGATGCTCCTTCCATTCGTTTACGCAAAATTTGCATGGTGTTCTGTTAGCTTTTTGTATGTTTATTCCAGGAAAAGTTGGTTGCAATATGCAAAAAAAATGTAATGGAAAGAGAGCTAAATTTACAAACATTGGAAGTGTATAGCGGGAAAAAACTTAGATCCTATGCCAAGCTAGTTTCACTCCAATAAAGAAAAAGACCACGAAGAAGAGTGGTCAACTCTGGTGCATGCTGTCCAAAAAAGTTGACTTCACATGCATTCTTTGTCTGCACATGAGAAGGTTTGTGATGACTTTTGTAATTTACATCAGTCTGGTGGAGACCAGAAAACGTAAAGCAGTCTTGTTTGTTTTCATCATTACATTAGATACAGTCATACAGAAAACCCAAAACCTTTTAAGAAGGAATGGAGATAAACCAGACTAACAATAAAGGCAACAAGTAATGTGGACTAATATGTTTGGCATACACTTTGCTTTACAGAATGAACAAGTAAAAGCTTTGATATTACCGCAACCTCTGAAAACCAAAGACGCCTTATCATTTAAATGTCACTGACACATACAAACCAATAATGCAAAGACAAACTATCAGGGCATAACAATTGGAAAGCTAAACAAAAGAAGAAAGGGAAAAACAGATATAAGAAAGAATCAGAGAAGTAGACCTCCTGGTGATGTGAAGAAATAATGCATGCAAAGTTTCTGTGTCAACACTTTTATATAAACAAGTCACTGAATAACAAATGAAAATGATGCACATGTAAATAGGCAATATGATGTAAGCATAGCTTGAGTGAGGATCTTGGCATGCAGAAAAATTCAGGCACACATCAATGTCAAGGCACATGAAGCTTCCATCTGATTCCAGTCTTTTTAATTGTTCATCCATCTTTTTACCAACCTTTTGTGAACTGACTGCAAACAAATGGTACTGGAAACCCGTCCAGTCCGATCTCTGGTTCAGTTTTTAAAACACTGATGAACCTTTGACATTACTCCTTCTAAAACAACCAAGGCCTCCCATAATTTACTATATCCTAATGGGTAAAAGACAATGAGTAATGCTTAGTGCACACCCGGGTAATTACACACCCCAGGTCTACACTAGGTTTAATTTATTATTTTTTTTGAAAATTTTTGTGACGTGGGGCCTAAGTCACCCTAACTTGTGGTGCAAGTCACACCCTCATCCAACGACTCAAAAAATGTTAAAAATAAAAAGGGCCGATTCAAAAAAAATGAGTCCAACACTATTCATTTGATCTGAAATTTATGTTGGAGTTTTTAGGACTGTCCGACAGAGGTGTGACTTCCATCACACGTTAGACTGGCTTGGACCCCACGTTACACAGTTTTTAAAAAAATAAAAAGAAAGTAAACCTAGTGCACACCCGGGGTGTGTAATGACCCCCTAAGCATTTTTAAAAAAGAATAGTATAAGCCCGCCTACAAGGATCCAAACAAATGATCACGAGACAAGACAAAAAGTGAAAGAAACAGAGGCATTGAAGAATCGCAAGAGATGACCTTTTGACAAGAGTAAACGTTATATCACATTCAAAGTTGACTACCAATACAGCACCGAGGTCTACTATAACCATTCAGGACTTAAGTATTTGGACGGGACAAAGAAGGTGAAACCCAAAACATAACATTTTTTGCAACTGGCGATAACAATGCACAAGAAGTCCAGAACTTCCATTAATCATAGAGATCAAACCCACACAAACAAGAAATCTTATCAGGACATATCACGAAGATATCTTGAACGCTAGCTTTTATATATATATAACATAAAAGTTGTTAGCACTCTCATAAACAGAAATATCAAACTCATATAACCAAACGATGCTGAACATATAGGCTGATTACAGAACAAGGCAATGTTTTTATCAAGAAGATCGAGATCCCGTGCTCGAAAGTAAATATTTGAGCCTCAACATTGTAAAATCAGATCCAGACTGCATGCACCATTGTCAATATTGCAACATTATAAAATATCAAAGCAACATAGCATCAAACACATTAACAATATCAAACACAAAAATGATATGGACGAAAAGTGACCTTCCAGAGGACACGCCCAAAGTTCAAAGCTTACCATTCCCCTCTTCTCGTAATAGTCATTCAATGCCCACTGGTACTTGGACTGGTTCAACCCGAGCCAGTCGGCCAAGTACTCATCTAAGCTCGAATGCGCTGCCAAAAACAACCAGATCCATCCTCAGAACCCAACAGTGGAGGATCGAAAATCAAAGCAAAAACTCCCTCGGGTGGCAAAAAGATACCATCTTGGACCTTGGCGACGGCGCCCCAGAAGAAACCCAACGCGGAATTCGGGGGCCGCGATCTGGACTTGCAAAACTGCTGCGGCGGAACCTGCACGGGCGGCGGGGAGGGAGGGCAGTTGGCGGCCGGGGGTGGAGGCGGCGGCCCCGCAGCGTTCGGGCTCGGACTGGGGCTGGGTCCAGGCAGAATGTCGGACCCGGGACCCTGAGACCGGAGCCCGCCGGAGGGCGTCTTGGGCATCGCTGGGGGGGTGATGAAGACGGTGTACCTCCCGGCTTTCCCGATCACGGGGAGAGGCGTCCCCTCCAGCGTTAGGGCGGCGGCGCTGGCCATGGCGGGGGCGGATAAGCAGCTAGTGACCGGCGAGGACGGGGCGCCCTGGGGAGTATGGAAGGGGCCTCTCTTGGGTTCTAAGGATCAAATGGGGGAGGGACTAGTGGCGAAAGGAGTGATCTTTCCCAGCTCGCGGAGGTGGAGACGCCACTTCTGAGAGCGTCATAATGTCCTTTAAAGCACAGCAAATGGCCATCTCTCTCTCTCTCTCTTTTCTCTCTAACTACAGCTCTCTCTTTCTCTTCTCCCCACCTTTCTCTCTCTACAGCTCTAATAGATCTTTGCCCTGTTGATCTGTTGTTATTCAAACCTAGAACATGATTATTCGTGTGGTCGATGCCCTCGCTGATACTGTTAATTACAACCGTACCACTCGCTTGTTGAGGAAAAGTATTTTTGGGGTGGATCCATCCAAAACTCGTCGTCTTTGGATAAATATTAGACTGAAAGTCGGATTTTAAAATTTTTTTAACATTGAATTACAGCTCTAAACTAGGACTTCTGCTTAATGTTAAAAAAAATCACACAATTAACTTCTTAGATAACAAGCTTGAGATTCATGTAAGCACATAAGTATTTTCAATTGAAAGTTAAACACATATTCGAAAGGCTTATAACTATATAGATGAAATTTAAAACACCATATGAGTGTATCCAGATTCAATCTGAAATAAATAAATAAATATATATATATATATAGCTGTTGATATCAGGTAATTGATCCTATTTTATCTTATCGTCAAGCACGAGATTTTAATACTAATGAGTTTTATTTTGTGCATCAAATTTGGTGTATAAAATCACGTTAATTTATAACATTTATTCCTATTAAATTAAAAAAAGGTGAAATGATTATCTGTACATAGAGAAAGATATCTCTAGTCATATTCATGCGACGGATATTTTTACGTATTAAATATGAAATATATAAGATTAAAAATATAAGAATAAAATATTTTATTAAAAATAAAATAATTAATATAAAAATAAATATTTTTTATTTTTATAATAAAATATTTTATTTCTATAATATTTTATTCTTATAACACATATATAACAAATAATTAATTCATATAACAAAATATTTTATTTATATAAAATATTTTATTTATTTAGTTCTGAAGTCAAATAAAATATTTTATTTTTATAATAAAATATTTTATTTATATGTAAAATATTTTAATCTTATAAAATATTTCAGTCATATATTTTTTGATCGAGTGTAATCCGTCTTTAATATAAAAAAAATGAATCATATTATTTTGACGTGAGATATTTTTTTAAGTAGAAATAATTTTTTCACTTATTTTGAGTTGACATAAATTAAATTATATTTTGATATGATTTATGTACCGCATACTATGCACTTTGCATTACTCAATCTGAACTATGAGGTGAACTGCGGAGACAGAGGAGGGTCTCATGACGGCCTTCGATGACGAAAGTGGGGGCAATTTCGTAGTTTAATCGGCATATATGGGCCGTTTAATGGATGGACGGCAGAGAGCCAAGACAAGGTTCTTCGGCTCTTTTCCTCCTTTGCGGTCCTCGAGAATCTACGGGCGGACCGCAACTTTTGTTAACAGTTGTAATAAGCATGTGCCGTTTCTGCACAACTAGATGTTTTTTTTATAATTTAATCCATACAATTTAAAGTGACGAAAGGACGATGAAATGCGGAGGGGGGGGGGAGGCAAGTATTGGGTCCCCCGCTCTCACTGTGACTTCTATTTTGTAGATCACAAGCATGTTATAGATAAGAATAAAATAAAAATATACTAAATTAGGTGATTGAACTAGATGATTAACTTGATAACCAAAGTCTCGCAATCGGTTAGGATGATGACAAGGAGCCCCCTACAACGTCCTGGATGTAAGCTTCAACAAGTGAATCCCACCTTATTTGTATGTTCCATTACTGATATATATATTAGAGACCAAACTGGTTACCTAATCCTATCACTTAATTTGATCTTAAACAAAGTGACAACAGCAGTTTAATTAGGGATAGCAAAAGAATTGGCTTCATGCATGGTAGCGCAACAGACATGCAGAAACACCAACAAAAAGTTCCGGCAGCATGAGAGAGAGAGAGTAGCTACGGAAAGGGGACAGATCAAATGAGAGAAGTATTAATTGACAGAACCTGAGGTCTTGTAGAGGATTAGAATCTTAGAGAGAGAGAGAGAGGGGGGGTCTAGATAGGGCTGTCAATAGATCGGACCCGGGTCGAGTTTACTCGGGTCCGAGTTATCAAGATTAAGATCTGAGTCCGGTTCGGACCGGACCTATGTCGGGTCAGGTCAGACTCGAATCGAGCTCGGGTTTTAATTTTAATAAATCAGACCCGAGTCGAGTCGAACTAAATTCAACCCGAACCTGATCCATTGACGATCCTAAATATGATTGAACAACTCCCAATAACCATGTCAAGAAGTGTGGTAAGCAAGAATGCCATGCGATAAGATCAATCCTAAAAACATCATGTCTCGAGACACTGAAAATGTGAATAACAGTTCTGTGCTGCTTGAGAGCCAGGTGAGGTCATCAAATATATCATTCCGACATTCAAGTCTGAGGAACACAAAATGTATATAAAAGACAATTAATATATATACATATATAAATATACATTGTAATGTTAAAGGTAGACGTGTTGATGTAAAACCACCAAAAACCATATTCGCATGCACTCCTTACATACAAGTAGACTTCTAACATTATCAGTGTACAGAGCCAACCAGAACAGACAGGAAAGCACTGTCATGATAAATAATATCCTACAGCGTAATCGCCAGAGTGATTTTAGCACCGAGGGTTCAAAGCCACACATTAGAGACGTGAGAAACAGAACCAGGATCACATATCTGCACAAGCAAAATTCTACACAAAGGATATCCGAATGGATGGTGATTTGAACACTCGGCAGCTTATACGTACCACCAGTAACAGCCATCGCATTTTTGTTAAAATGGGAAAGAAAAATAAGATGCTTTTTTGCTCTTACAGGACTATGGAGAGGTGCTTCTCCATGTTCAGGTGACAGAGCTCACCAACGACAGTTCATATAATTCACTTAACATCCATTCTTCTCCTGTTTGGCCCCCAAGGACTATAACTCTTGATCCCCCTACAACACATGTACTGTGCCCCCAAGCAAATCGTGGTGGCCTACCAGGTACATTCAGTATTCTCCAAGTTGGCTTCTCCAGAGTAGGATCTAGAAGATAAAGCTGGGAAGCTGAGTGAAGGCCTGCAACGGACCCGCCAAAAATCAGAATTCTACCCCCAGGAAGACTCACTGCAACATGGTCAAGACGTGGAGGTGGACCAATTCCGGCTGGATTACCCGCCCCAGGCATTCCACTCCCAGTAATGCATCTCCAGCAGGGTTCTTCCTCACTCAAGTCCAAGGTGAACACATCACTGGAGCGCAGTCGAAGAGGCCCGCTCTTTGCAAGGCCACCAAACATCAAAATCTTATGACCATCATAAACAGAGAGTGTGTGGCCCAACCTAGCTGGTGGCATCCATGTTGCTGGAATCTCCCTCCAAGCCGGTTTCTCCATCGTCACATCCAACGTGAAGGTATCACTGAGAAGCACTCCGGACTCTGCACAGCCGCCAGAAACTACCAGTTTTGTGCCATCAAGTGTGCAAGAGCTGTGCCAAGATCTTGGAAGTGGTGGTGCCAATCCACAGATTTCACGCCATGCCGGATGTTGTGCATCTAAATCCAATATGAAAACATCATTGAGCAGTCCCTGCCTACCACAGCCACCAAAAACTACCAACCAAGATCCGTTCAAACAAGACAATGTATGGCCCCATCTGCCAGGGGGTGGAGAGCTCACTTTAACACGCCTCCATTCTGGTTTGCTAGCATTCAGGTCCAACACAAAAGTGTCATTCATAGGCTGCATATTGACCCCCTCTCCACCAAACAGGACAACCCGATTTCCGACAGCACAAGCACTGAAGTTGCAACGAGAAGGTTCCACGGCACCTCCAACTGTTAACTTTCTCCATGCAACAGCTTCAAGAGTGGTTAGCTCTCTCGCAAGCCTTACCCACTGCAACCTTTTTGCTCCAGGTACGGTTTCTAATGCACGAGTAATCTCATGGCCCCAAGCATTCTGACAAACCATTCTCCAGAGATCCTCATTTTTTAAAGTTGATAGAACTGCCTGCATACAGAACCAACTGATGCAATATCTCTAGGGGACAATCGTGACAGAATATTCTGACACAAGACCTCATCACTTAATTGCAGGAGGTAGCAAAATTCCCTACAAATATGCCCATGAGATACTGAAAGAGGCCAGTGGTAGGAGGGATCAGCTAGAACACGTTCAGATAGTTTTGCAGATTCCTTGGACAAAGAACCAGGAAGCGGACCTAAGTCAACATTAGCTTCAATAAAGGCCTGGATACCAATAACATGAGTTATTGTACCGTTATCACCATATATTGGCGTTAATGTCAGTCTGTTCATCAAAGGAGTTCCATCTTTCTTGAAATTCAACAGTTCTCCTTGAAACTCAATCCCCTCTTCAAGGCACCTCCGGATATCAGAAACCACTGAAGATTCCACCAATGGGTGCCTCCTTTGAGCAAATGGTCCTCTGCATTGCAAGAACCGGCTGAAACACAAGAAGCAATCTTTAATGTGGGATTTAAACCAGAGCAAACTTTTCTGCAAGAAAGGCTTCACAACAGTGCAACAGACAACTAGATCAAAGGAACACATAGCACTCAAAACAGAATAACAAACCCAATTTCTCACCCTGTAAATCAAAGGCCTGGAAGAGATAAAGGGAATCTTAAAGGGAAATAGGATTCACAGAATAAGCAACCAGTTCTAATGCAGCATGTTATAACCGAGCCACATTGGTTGAGAGGTGAATAGCACGACAAATTGTTGCTACTAATTAAATTTAAGGGTCCTAAACCAAAATGAGAAACAAAGTCAACTTCATTATAACAGTTTTTTCCTGAGGAAATAAAGAAGACGGTAGATGAGAATAATTTTAAATAAGAAGCAAGATGCAAAGAAAAGTTTATGATTGATCAAATACCACCATGTCAAGAAGAAAAAGCTTGTTCATGTGACATCAACCAGAAGCTGAAGTAAAATACAGGACGAGCATGCTCCTCTAGGAGTTTTCATTTTCATGTGCAGTGCACCTGAAAAGTTGTTTGTCCTCATGACGAGAGCAGACGAGACACTTGGAATGAATCCATCACCCAATTCTAAAATCACACAGATACATAAATTGGCAACTAAGCGACAAAGGCAAAGTAGCCTAGGATACAGATTCTGATTCTTAGGTCTGGAGTATTGTGACCATAATACCTGAGGTTTCAGCAACTGAATATGGTTTCTATCTTAGCTTTTCCTTTTGGTGTGATACTATACTTCCATTAACTGGACTTGTAGCAGAAGGCATCAGCTTGATCCAGTGCCACTACTCAGTCTTTCTCATCCAACTCTCACACCCAGATGCCACTTGCATTCAAATATCGGGACATACCATCTCAAAGCATTCAATAGACCTCTGCTATGATTCATTTTTATTGCCCAATATTATGATTGGTTCTGCTTAATTTGAAGCCTGAATATAATATTTCATAAAAATGTCAATAAATATTTTAAAATGTCAAAATAATTATGGAAAATCTAAAAAAAGGCTTAGAGAAAATCTTCCGTATATCAACCATGCCATATTCCCTCTACATACAAAACCTAGTGGAATTGTTGAAAGTTAGTCCCTATTTTCATGAGCTAAAGTTATGCAATAAATGGACAACCTTTCCTACCCATCATCTCATCTCATAGGATTTTTGGTGCTGCTGTGTTGAGGTTGACATCAAGCATAGAGTCGAGGAAAAATAGCCAAATCATTGCATCCTTACTTGGATGACGCACAAACCATATTGGTGAGATAAAGGATAGGAAGCTGATGACAATAACAGTGGTGAGTGGCTTCAACTAGATGGGTACAAACAGTATAGATTGGTGTTCTTTATTCTCACCACAACCATATTACTTGAAAACAAAATGGAGAAGAGGAGATGCACTTATATAAGTCATTTATGGGCTAACTAAAATGAAAAGATTAACATGTCAGGGCACTTGTTCATGTGAGTCTTGCGAAGTAATCATAATAACCTCCGAGAATCGTTTTCTTTTGCTACATACAAACTAAGGGGCACTTCGGTTTGATGTAAAATATAAATAAATGATGTAAAAGGTAAAAACAGCTTATTTATGTGACACATAAATTCGTTGTTTTTTGATGCTTCACAGTACTTTCAGGCCATAAGAGGTTTTGTAAAGAACATCCCTAATGATTTTGAAATCTCAAGGGAGCCTCGAGGGCAAATTTCTGCTTCACATTTGTGTCATACCACCCTTGATCACTGTCAAGTGCTCTACAAGATGCCACAAGGTCGCACAGATTTTCCTTCGCCGTGTTCACCATAAATGGCTTGTTTTCGATTACCATGGAGGATGCTCCCACAAATCAAAATATAATAGTGCGCGTAGATGTGATTCCAGCGAACAAATACATTCCTAACCCCAGCTCGTACTTTTGAAACGCTTCCCATAGCCCAGTACCCAAAACAACAGCCCCTCCATCCGTAAAAACCGACGATCACAGACCCCCATGACACGCAACAAGAAAATCGGACCAGACGGAAAACTTACACAACGCGGAGGAGCAGAAGGACAAGGAGAGAGGCACCGACCAGTTCCTGCCAAGGACCTCCTCCGCCCGGTACCCGGTGACCCTCTCGAAGGTGGAGTTCACGTAGATGATCGGGTGGTCGGGCTCCAGCGCGTCGCAGACCACGAACCCACAGGACGCCGACGGCAGCATGCTCCCAATGCTGAACGCGAAGGCCCCCCCGTCGCTAAGCAGGAACCCTTCTTCTTCCTCCTCCTCTTCGTCCACCCCGACCACCTCCCCCTCCGAGTCGCTGTCCCACTCCATCATTGCCGCAACCGCACCGATCCCCACAGCCTGCAGAGAAGCTGCTACCGTCGCCGCCGGAGAAGAAGACGCCCGCACCACCGGGGATTGCGGAGAGGAGAAGGAGGAGAAGAGCAGAGGAGAGCTGGGTGGGAGGCGGATAAGGGTTCCGGGGCGAGGGGGGAGGAAGCGGGGGCGGGGGATGGGAGGGGTTTTGTTGGCGGAAACCAGCAGCCACTGGTGGACGGCGAAGCGCCGGGAAAATAAGCCCCCCCCCCCCCCCCACGCGGCCGACTCCACCGGGTAGTTCGGTTCGTTGGTTGGCGACCGGGTTCTGGTCACCTCCAGGGTGAGTGCGATGAGGGATGTTCCGGAAAAGAAACAAAAAGAGAGAGAAAACAAATCCCCGACGCGGTGAGAATAAGGAAAGGTTCATCCCGGCCGTTGGTGGGGCCGAAATGGAGGTGAGGGGATCGCGGAACCAGATGGCGCCCAACGAGGTGGAGATCCCAACCCCGTCCCTCCCCCGGCATCGCACGTGCTGAGAGGCGCGGAGCACGTGATCGGCATGCCGGTGTGGGCTCTGACGGGCTCGCCAAAAATGGGATGGGGGAGTGGGAAACGGCCCGCAAGAAGTATCTTGGCGGGATATTTTTAGCTCTAATCAATAAGTTGAAATGACATTAGTTATATTTATCCTAAATTCCTAATGCCTACGGTTTTTTTTTTTAAGTCGTGGGCAAATCTGAGTTGTGCCTTTTGAATCCTTGTGTGGATCAGAATTTTTGATGGAACAAGGTAGAGATTTTATATGCGATATCTTTTTGGTGGAAAATTTTTGGACGGCAAAGAGATTATGCTATTCCATCCGTCCATCCTCCTAGAGCTGATTTTTTCGACATTTCGATGGGACGGTATGTAGATTTTGCTGTCCCATCAAACTCCCGTGTGTGTGTGTGTGTGTTCGTTCGTTCGTTCGTTCAAGATACGAGGGACACGTCATGTCTTATATATTCTTTTCAGCGATTGGAAAACAAGTCGTCTAAAAGATGGGTGCAATTTTTGTTCATTTAGTTCAAGTATAGGTCACATCAACCAATCCCGGCAACATTTCAAGTATAGGTCACTGACACGAAACGCGACCGGTGTTGATCCTGACCTTAAACTGCAATTAGCCAGTAATTAAGCTGCATACACAGTACGTGTGACTCCATGATCTGAATTCCAAAAAAAACCCAAAACTGTTTTCAGCAATTTCAGATTCTTCGATGGACGAGAGATTGCCCAACAATAGCCCGAAGCCCTTTTTGTGTCAAAAGCTTCCGAGATCCTGGTATGACGGAGAAGTTATGTACAGGTAAAGATATTCTATTATATCTAAATATAAAAATTGAAATGAATCAATCGATCGATCAAGAAATACAAACTCACGTGGAAACATTTAATCACTTTTTTTAGAGTTATTTCTCTCCTACTCCAATGTAAATAGACTTCACGATGGATCTTTTCTTAATATACGATGACTCAAATCGATAGGGCCAATATGAAAGTGCACTCCAGCTCATGTTATCTCGAGCGAACATCACTATGATTGTAGACTTTTGTAAGAAGATGATTGTGAGAGAGGAGCTCGAGAGAGATAACCGTCGGGTGAGAAAAAATCGTGAGCCTTAACTCTCACATAAAATTGACTCTCCTTAAATACCCTCTAGGGAAGTGACCTTATTTGCACGACGAAACTTTCCTCGAGATACGATGATCGAATCCGATGACGATATGAAAGTGCACTCCAACTCGCGTTGTCGTGGACGAACATCAATGTGCACTCCAACACATTGTAACACCCAAGATTTTTCGAATCAGAATCAGTGGATTTCATAGTGTTTCCGTGAGTCCTGGATCGTGTTTTACGATTAAATTAGATTTTTGGCTTCCGGCCTTCGGACTCCCGTGTGGGATGAATCATTATGTTTTCAAGCTCCGAGACGTTGCACGAGCGTTGTGCGCTTTTCGAAGATCGTGGAGATATTTTTTCTCATTTTTTTCTCATTTTTTCTATTTTTAAATCCCAAATCTTTTTCTATAAACAACCCTTAACTCATTCTCACCCTCTCTCTCTCTACTCTAGTTTCTCTCTTTCTCACCCTCTCTTCTCCGGGTGGCCGACAGAGTTGGAGGTGGACGAGGCGACGAGGCACGTGGGGCGACGAGCGGTGAGGATAGAGTGAGGAATGGGGCGGTGGCGCAGCGTGCTCCCATTCGCGGATTCGAGACGTCTGCATCGGTTCAAGTGTCGTTTTCGCATGGAATCGGCATCCTTGGCACGAGAAATCATTGGTGGAGGTAGGGGGATGGATCCCTAGCCCATGCGTTCCCTTTTCTCGTGGTTCATAGGCCGAGGTGAGGCCGAGAGTGGATTTCTTTCCATGCAGGGGTGAAAATGCATATTTTTAGGGTGAGCTACGGATCCCTCGATTCGGTGGAGTTTTGTGGTTTGATGGGACCTCCTGGTGCTAAGGAGGTTGGGGAACAGTTTCCCCATATTTTCCCCATCACTCGTGGATTGGGACCTCTCAGAGGGAGTCCAGTTCGGATGTTGCCAGAATCAGTCGGTCGATCACATGTTCGCCACGGACAGGGCAACTGGTCCTGGTTCGGTCGACCGACCCATATAGACTGGTCGACCGATCCAGTCTGTTGGTCGACCGACCCAGGGGCCTTGTTGATCGAAATGCAGCCTTTTTGCCCGTTTTGGTTTCCGGTTGACCCAGTCGAGACCCTTTGGTCGACCTTTGGCCCCGTGGATGTCCCGGATATCCTATGGGGACCGAGACCGTAATTTTGGGTGTCCGAAGGAATCATGCTACCTCGATTAGCATGCCCGTGTTGTTTTGAGGGTCCGAGCGACCCCGTGTAGTCCGGGCTACCTTGTTGAGCTAGATCGAGTCACCATGTACTTGTGTACGTGCGGAGGGCTGACCCCGCACATTGTCAGTACTCCGGTGGTTTCTTTTGAGAGTCTTACGTTCAGTGACCCCCCCACTAGTTGTAGCTTGCTTGGGCACGCGTGTGTTGACCCGCTTGTGAGTGGCAGAGAGCTAGACCTGGGAGATACAGTTTTAGGCTGGTTGCCTTAGGGCCTCCTACTATGGTGACTCAAGTCCGGGCCGGCAGGAAAATTAGTTAGAGGGCCTGACGTAGTGCAGTTAGTCAGTGTGTGTACACGTGGTTGGGGACTTCGGATGCGTGCTGACGAGCACAACCCCCACTAGACCCTTGTCCTTAGTTACTTGTACGGTGTCTCAGTTTCCGCCTAAGGCAAGTAGGGAGACACCCGAGGCGCGGACTAAGTCGTTAGTGGACGCATCCGGCCTTGCTTCCAGTGGGCAGGTTCTCCCATCATGCGACATGTGACTCTCCTGACTCGAGATTTGGTTTCTTGTCAACGAGGACGTGGTTCTTCGGGTGATTTCTGTGTACGTTTCCTGACGTCGAGGTCTAGGTGGTGCGGACACCCGAGCAGTTGAGCGGCGCGATACGCCGAGCCACCGGTACCGCACACGGAGCGCGACTCGAGCCACCTCAGCGTCCATCTGACTCGGAGACAGCCTGGAGACTCCGCCTTGAGTCTCCCCATTTATCATATTTAGTTAAACTTTATTTGTGTGTAATTTGTGTTTATTTCATTGTATTCGGTTTGCTATTTTGATTGTAAGAGGGGCTTATGTGTAATTTGGGTCCCACGGGCCCCCCAGGCCCCATCCCATTGAGCCACCTCAGCCTAGGGTCCCATGTGGGGTCAGTCAACCTTCCACATGGAGGCTTCTAGAAGGGTGGGCCAAGTGGGGGACAAGTGGCTTGGAAAGTCCACATTTTGGTCACCCACCCCACCTACCCTTTCAAACTTGCCATTCTAGTCCAAGGGCCGCCCCCCCCCCCCCTTTATTTTTTTATGTATTTTTTTGTGTGGATGGTCACATGCAATCCCAACTCTCCATCTCACCTCCCTAGATCCAACGGTTGAGGATTGGTTAGACATGTGACCTATATATGCTTGTAATTTTCATTTTTGATAGAAAAAATGCCATTTGAACTTGAAAATTGTTGGAGCATGGCCTAGGCCGCCCCCTTCCTCTCTCCCTCTCCCCCTTACAACTGTGAAGGTTGCTTCTTGGTGGTGTGACTCCACCCTATCAGTTCCGGTCGCCGCCGCCACCGCCACGAGCCGCCATCGCACCGCCATCAAGTTCACAGGAGTTCTGCCATCTGCCTGCAGCCACCACTTCCATGAATTCTTGAAGTCAGCCACGAGCTCAGATCGAGTTGGGATTTTGAGGGGATGTTCTTGAGATGTCAAGTACGTCCCAAAAAAATTGGTTGGTCATAAAGATCTCACTTGATATTTTTTCATTTTCGTTCAATCTTAATTTCCAGATCTGTCTGCTGTCCGTTTCCATTTCCATCCGCCCTGTGTTTCCAGGTTTCAGACCTCTTTCTGATTTTTGTTTAACCTCCCAATTGTACTTGGAGTTCCTTCCACCAACCCCACCGTCCCCAAATTTTCTTGAATTTTTGTGAGGCCATCTCATATTTTTCAAAAATCTATCTCAGAGCTAGCTACAGTGCTGTCCACTTGTTCCCAGATCCGACCACCCTCCAGTAACCAAATCATAACAAATCACAGCCACCTCCAATCAGTCCACAAAAAATATCCCCGTCTTCCTTGTCCAAAATCTCATAACTTTGATGAAGAGCTCAAGAGCTGAATCGGAGGTTTACTAGGCGGTCAACGGTAGTTCTCAGACAAGTGCCCTACAGATCTGAGATTTCGGTTACTGTACAATAGGGACTTGTAAATTTAATAAAGTTCTGATCCGACTAGATCCAGCAGATCTCTCTGGGTCTAGATTGAAGCATTTGAAGAGAGCTTTCCAACGATAGCTCATGCGTTCCGATCCGACGTCGGGATTGATAGCAGCGGCCATTTTTGCCGGAGCGCGCGCCGGAAAACAGCAAGCAAAATCCGTGGGTTATTAGTTCAAGAGTTGGGAATCGGGGCCGATCGACCCCCGATCGGTGTTCCCGGCCGACCGCCTTCCGTGGAGGCGGGCCACCAGGGGTTCCCATCACAGTGGGACCCACCCCCGTAGATCCGAAGGACAGTGTCGTCCGTGGGCCCTGCGGGCCCGTAGAAGCTGTCGTTCGGAAAGCATGAAAACGCGGAGTTCGGCACCGCCGGGCGACATCAAGATGCTGCCCGTCAACCCGATTTGCGTGATTCCCGGACCCCACATGTGACCTTTTACCTCCCTGTGTGGAGTGGGTCGACTTTGTGTATTGTTGTAATAATTGTTAACCGGGAGTCCGTGATTGGCCGGGGTTGTCTTCGCCACACCGGGTGCGTGGTGGTAATGGTCCGAACTTCTTGACGTTCATTTGCTTAGCTAGTATATGGTCTTTTGCCGCTGCCGAGAGCGATAGGTACTAGCCCGTGTGTTCATGTCACCGCTGTGAGTGTGAGAGTGACCCGTCCCGTGACTCGATCCGAGTCCGGAAGTGAGTCGACTACCCGTGAACTCTGCCGGTTCTTCAACCGTGCACGATCCGCGTTTCCCTCGCTTGGGACGACGAGTGAGCTTGCGTTTCTGTTAGCGACGTATAGCCCATAGGAGCTCTCCGTGTCGGGCTTAGTGTATCTCCTATAATGTGTTGCTGGTCGTGTCCGCATCTAGAGTCCGAGGTCCATACCACGTAGAGTCGGTCCCCGTGTCCGTCCCGCATCACTAGGGTTCCAGTTGAGTTATCAGGGTTTCACCTGTAGACAGTGTAGGGTTCATGACGGCTAGGTTGTGATTGTACCCTTGGATCACGTGGTCTTGGGTTGTGCCTTCGTCATTGAGGACGGCATGCACGATAGAGGTGTCATAGTTTTCCCTTCCTGGTAGTGTAACCATAGTTTTTTGTTAGTTCGGCGGTCCCCGACTGTGAAATCGTGGTTTTGCTTTTCGTTGCCGTTAATAGTAGCTTAGAGAGCCGTGGTTTCACCGGCCGCCGTTGTTATTGTTCTGCTACGGCTATTACTTCCGTTGTTGATGTTACTGTTGCTACTCATGTTATTGTTGTTATCACTGTTGTTCACCGCCGTTATTTCGTGGTGGGGATCCACGGGACCCCTACTGAGCCAATGAGATGAGGCTCGCCTCTTTCTTTTCAGGTGTAATGGTTCTTCCTCGAGTTCGAAAGTGCAGCGCAGAGATTCGTAGTTGTCAGCTTGCCAAAGCCGGGGGCGTACCGGCGATAGAGAATGTTTCTGTCCCTATAGACTATACTTTGTGGACGTGACTCTGTAGATAATTTATTAATTAAAAATATAATTTATTTTTTATTATTTAAAAAGTTAATTCTATAGTTATTTCCTGCATTATTTTAAATTTTAATGTGCCTCCACACACCTAAATAACCCTTCCAAGCCTTCCGGCTCGTGGGTGGCGGGCTAGGATTCGAATGATATCAGGTAATTCCCGGCATCCGGATCTTGAGTCGTTGCACACACCCATATGTCTAAAAATAGGAATCCGAAGAGATGCATAGAGACCAAGAGACGCTTGGTCAAATAAATAAAAATAAAAGAAAAATAAATGTCGGCTATCGTACACGACACGACACCGACAAGATAAGACAATACGCGTATAATGCCCTACAATTTTGTAACATTTTATTTGGTTGTTAAAAAAATTGTGTATGTTTAGATGTTTAAATTACTTATTTTATTACATTTATTTTAGTCATAGAAATAAAAAAAAGTTTAAAAGTTAAAAGAAAATTAAGAAAGAAAAAATAATAATAAACAAAGTTAAAACAAAATTTATAGGAGGTTAATAGTTTTAAAAAAATTAGAAGGGTTTAAAATGAATATAGAAAAGGTTTGAAAAAAAATAAGAAAAGTATAATTATAAATAAAAAATTTTAAAGGTTAAAACATAAAAAAATAAAAAAACAAACCCCCATGCCAGCGCGCGCACCCGCGCTGGCGGGGGTGCGCGGGAGGCGGAGGCGGGCGTCGCCCCCCCTCCTGTTTGGCCGCTGAGCGACAATAATAAAAAAACTTTTTTTCTTATTATTTTAGTTTATTTAATTAGTGTAAAATCACATAACTTTCATTAGTCAAATAACACATGTGTTATGTATCAAAAAAAGAAAAAAATATAGAATAGTCAAAAGAAAGTTAGGTGAGGGGTTGGCAAAGGTTGAATGTCAAATGTTAATTAAATAATACTAATATAATAGTTTTAATTCAACCATTGATTTAAATCAATGGCTAAGATGGATTAGGGGAAAACTCCTATAAATAGTACCATAAGGGGCTTCATTTGTTCTTCTTGGGAGCTGAGTATGTGAGGAGCATAAGGAGAAGACTGGAAGGCTGAATAGGGAGTTGTTAATAAGTCATTAAGGTAAGTGATTTAACATTTATTCCCTTAATTAGTATGGATTAGCATGTTTAAGCTGATTTAGGGTGTGATAATGAGCATGTAAAATGATGGTCAAGTCTAGAGATCGTATTTCACCATGGGTGATCATAGATTAATCGAATTTTCATGATATCATTAAGTTAAAGCATGTGATTAATGGTATAATGAAGTGATTAATGTCTTAAAATTAGCAACGGTGTATAATAAACTTAGAAAGTTTCCAAAATCATGAAATCTGATGTTCTACACTTTCAGTAAAAATTTCTATGTCTGATTCAAATTATTTTCACGTTTAAAGATATTTTAATATTATCTTAATGGTGTTCAATTATACTAACATAATAAAGGGATGTTATTAAATCACCAAAAATTATAGGAATGCATCTCAATGTAAATCCCATGTGTAGAATAATTTTCATGATTTCTGGATCACGGTATGTATTTTAATGAATTTCCATACATGATAAAATATATAAATAATTATATAGAAATCATAGAAATTAGAGATCATGTTCACAAAAATCTTAGAATTTTACAGAAATGTTATTATGATGAGTTTGTTACATTTTGAAAATATCAATAATTATTGATGTCTGCAAGTAATATTACATAATTTTTAATTTTTTATTAGAAGTATAAAATTATGGGATAAATAGAAATAGAATATAAAAATTCTTGAAACTTTATCAGAAGACTAAAATGCATGTTAGAACTAAGTGATGAAAATTTCATCTTAGTCTGATAACAGAATCTTTACTGATATAATTATCAATGTTTAAACAAATAATTAGAAAATTGAATAAATATTAATATTTTATGAATAATTCTGAGAATGTTATAGAACTGATATATAGTACTTATAAGTTAATTTTCAGTATATGTTAGTCATTGTAAGTATTCTGGATAAGTTTCTCTATTTAAAAGCTATTATTGTAAATTTTAGAACCTGATATAAAATTTTAGAAATTAGAAATACTGAATGAAAATAGTAAAATTTTTTATATATGATACTTATGTCTAGGACAACGTTTTGTAAAATTTTAGTAATTTTCTAATCATTTTGGTTATATTTAATTGATTTATCACCAATGTTATATTTTTATTATTCTATTAAAATATTACAAATACAGTGTGAAAAATGATTAAGAGTTTTTAAAAATGAAGTTTCTGTTATGAATGATTTTTTGCTGCTATGAATAATGGTTTGAATAAGTATGGTTATTTGTAGTATACTTTGGATAAATTTTATCAATTTTTCATGCATAAGAAAATTTATATAATTCTGCATGAAAATGTATGAAAAAAATTTCTGTGTACTTTTACATGTAAATGTGAGATGCAATAAAAATGTTAGGATTTTCAGAATATGGTAACTAAATTTAGTCAATTTATGATATATGTTGAAATACATGTAATTCTAAGAAAATTCAAATTCATGTATGAAAATTTATAAAATTTTTTTTGTGTAATGTTACATGTAAATTTGACATGCAGTAAAAATTTAATGATCTCCAGAAAATGGTAGATAAATTTAGTCAATTTATGATTCATGTGAGAGTATAAGTAATTCTAAAAAAATTATAATTACTGACTAAAAAGTGATGGAAATTTTCTGCATTGATCATTTCTGTAAATGTGTTATTTTTATAAAATTTCAATGAACTCTTAGTTTTGAGAATATAATTATAAATTTTTGACTAAATAATCTTGAAAAATTATATATACTGTCTGAAAAATGATGACAAATTTCTGTTTTGATCATTCCTGTAAATGTGTTGATTCCCTGAAATTTCACTGCATTATGATGTCTGTAAACAGAATTAGTAAATGTTTGGATATATATATATGTCATTATATTTAAATAAGTTGAGAATTTCAGAAAAAGAAAAAGGATTTTAATTATGAAGTTCCGCGATCAATGACACCCAAGAGGGGGGGTGAATTGGGTGATTATAAATTTTAAGAAAACTTTTGATCTTTTATAAAATATGTGATAGAATACTACTTAAGATATTTAAATCTATGAACACAAAATTGGATTTATCAAGTTTATATGATGCTGATAGAAATTAAGTAATAAACACGTGAATAAATCCGAACAACCAGTTTACACTAATCACTCACGTAGAATGGGGGTAGAGGAAATGGACCAAACCACACAATTCAAAATATAAAGCACAATGGTTTTTAAGGTGGTTCGGATGCAACGACGGCAGTCCTACGTCCACCCCTCACCAAACTCGGTGAGGTTTCACTCAGGGATAAATCCCCAAAATGGAGACGACGCTCCAACCACACACGTAGGACAACGCATGCCCACACACACACGGGGATGCACCCCAACACACACACGCAGAGACGATGTCTCCAACACGATCCAACAAGCGGATCAACAAAACACACACACGCTGCGACAGATGCAGCACTCCACACACTAAAAAGACCAGATCTAAAAAGGTCCACACACACAAATGCAGATCTAGGAAGATCTACGCACACACGAATCAAATACGACACACACACACATACGACCACGGATACAACAACGATCCACACATACACAAGTTCTTCAGTTTATGATGAGCAGAAATATAGGGCCCAAAACACAAAAACAAAGAAGCACAGTTTAGAAGACTCCTAATTTGACTTCCACTGAGTGTATGATGTAGAGCTCGGAACGATGCTTCCTATTTCACTTGAATGGCTTGAATGGAGCTTGAAAGGCTTGTGTAGGGATGAGGAGATCTTCCACGAGGTACTGTTCACGGCTACAGTACAACTTCTTCTTCCTTGGACAGCTTTCTTGATCTCCTTGATGTTTGCTTGCTTCTCCTCTTCCCCTTTGGTTGCTGGCTTCAGATGGAGCTTGAATACCTTCAGATGGATGAAGAAGTTGCCGGACGGAGTACTGTTCACGGAGGGTTGCAGCAGCCTTCTTCTTCCTTTGATAGCTCCCCCCCTTGATCTCCCCTTTGATCTCTTAGATAGATAGGGTTTCTAACCCTCTTGTGTATATTTTATACACTTTGAATGGTCCATAGACATCCCAAGAACCAGATCCACAAAACCTAGAAGGTTTGGTGGCTTTGGGATTAAACAATACCAAGAGGAGATGCTCCTTCCGAGATGGACAAAAGTCAACATTTTGGGCTTATCGGGGCTGGCGGTCGACCGGAACTGGCTGGCGCTCGACCGGAACTCTGCAGGAAACAGAACTGTTGCATTCTGTTATTTTCGGTCGACCGGGATTGGCCTGGCGATCGACCGCGCTACAGTGTCGACCTGGCTACAGTGAAATTCCTGACTTTAATATTTCACCCCCAAACTCCATTGCAACCCTTCCAAACTTTGTGGCATCAAGCTCCTTTGATCTTGGAGGGATTATACAAAGAATTTAACATACAAAACTATGATAAAAATGATTAGAACTTTAACTTAATAATCAATACGATAAATATATGAAATGAATACATGAAAGCCCATGTTCAAGGTGCATACAAACACTTGAACCATAAAAGGTTTAAGCTAAAGGTGAAGAATTATTTCTATGCAAGTGAGCAAAGTATGAGAGCAATTTAGCCATGTACATATACAAGTGAACACTTTGAAAACATGATTGACTAAAGATCAAGATCAATATATATGCATTTGTCCAATATGAATGCATCATGTAACTAAGCTCCATGAAAAGTATGCATAGGAAGCATTCAATGCACATGTTCAACTCAATCATATTCAACCAATCGATATAAACAATCAACCATTTAGTTAGCATCAAAACCATAGCAATACACACTAAGTTTAGTTATCATCAAAACCATAGCTCAACAAATTATTGGTATATTAATATTCACAGCATGAATTTTGAGTGACATGTGTCCATTTCATATAAGTTATATATATATATATATATATATATATATTTACCATACCGTTAGTACTGCCAAATAGACACTGCCACCATAGGGGGAGACTAGAACCAAGCCATAGAAATGCCCCTATGGGGAGGTTCATACTGTACTGGTCCCGAGGGTAACGGGGATTGAAATCCTGGAGGTGGACAAGTATCACTGGTTAAGGTGGAGAGGACTTCTCCCGATTCTGTGCAGTAACCAAGACTCATCACTATTTTTACCTAGGTGATCGAATACCGACTGACTGTCCTTCTATGAGTGGTTTGGGCACTGTGTCTGGCTAGTTATATCACTGTTATTAATTACAGAATTGAAATTAAAACTACTATTTACTGAACTGAAATTGAAATGACTGTTATTATTTACTGAGTCATTATTTAAATGACTATTACTGCTTACTGAGTCATCATTAAAACGACTACTACTGTTTACTGAACTGAAACTGAAATGACTGCTATTGTTTACTGAGTCATTATTGAAATGACTATTACTGCTCACTGAACTGAAATTAAAATTACTGCTACTGTTTATTGAGTCATTATTATAATGACTATTACTGCTCACTGAATTGAAATCAAAATTACTGTTACTGTTTATTGAGTCATTATTATAATGGCTATTACTGCTTACTGAACTGAAATCGAAACTACTATTACTGCTTATTGAACTGATATTGAAACTGTTATTACTGTGCATTGAATTGATATTGAAATGACTGTTACTGCCTACTGTTACTGTTCATTGAACCGATAGTGAAATTAGTATTACTGTCTACTGAATTGTTATTGTATTTTATTGTTATTACACTGAAAATATTTATATTTGCAAATGATGAATTATCATTTATTTTGTCATTGATAGAATAAAATTTAATGTACATGTTGTACTTGTAAAATGTTAATAATATGACTTATGATCGTAAAATAGAAATTGAGTTAAATGTACTAATCTCATATGTCATCTAATTGAAATTGTGCCTAAGAATAAATTATGAAATGAAATACCGTAAATCATTTTGGATGTGTTTATACATGCTATGGTTGGGGACTATGCTAGTCTCTTACTGGGTCTATTCGTAGACTTACATCGTTGAACATTTTCAGGAGAAGCAGTAGAAGAAGCGAGGAGTGATCTCGCAGTAAACTGATCGGGGCTTGGAGTTACTATGAGTCGTTATCTTAGGTAGTTGTGTTATGAGATATGTTAGTTATGTTAGGAAAAAAATGTGTGTGAAATTTGGCTATGTAATAAATGACTAGTTAAATTGTTAATCTTTATTTCGATGTATGTGGATGAATTCATTTGAATGTAAGCTGATGATTCGAGAAATTTTATTTCCGCTGCATTAATATCTCAGTGTTTATGTGAAATTCTCAACCATAATGTATCGTTTGGGTTGTCCTACTGTGACGTCTCGATCGAGATCCGACGTGAGTCTTTACGACTAGACCGGGTCTACGAGTCGGGACGTCACAACGCGCCCATGTGAGATAGAAGATAAGGCCCAAAGAACCTACAAACTTAAATAGCTTAACTACCATAATCTCTCCAAAGAAGTACACAAATAAAGCTAAGAGTCTAAAGTAAAAATAGATGAAAACTTTTTTCATCTTTCACTGTGAGACATAGCAATATAAGAACTCAAACTTTGATAATTTAAAGCATGAAATCGAACATGTTCATCTCTATAATACTGACTGGCAAGGGTTTCTCTTAGGCCCAATTTGACAATTGGGCAGAACAAGGGCGAATACAACATTCACCAAACTGGCGCTATTCGATCTCGAATGGTGTATTCGTCATTTTTTTGTCATGTTGCGCTTAATCGACCTATGTTAGACATGTCACATCAAAATTGAACACGCTAAAAATTGGCGAATACGCACCGTCACTGACTATTACCAGTCCTTACCCTATTCGCCATTATTCTACCTGATTATCAAACTGGGCCTTATAATATCTTCCTTTCTAATTAAATAACAAGAGTGGTTTGTAATGTGCTCTGTTCTTTAAGGGGTCCTTTGGTATCAAGTTAGAGCGGGGATATCTCCGCTCTAATCTCATTCTACGTTTGGTATGGTTAAAATGTACGATGATAAATTGGGTTAAGGGAAACAGAGTTAACCCCGATTTTGAGGTTGAAAACGGGGATAAGTCATTCCAACCTTTTGTTGGAATGGTTGGAATGACTTATCACCATTTTTTTAACCTCATTTCACCTCTTGTATACTAAACGTACATAAGAATAAGACTAGACATAAATTATCCTAGAATGACTTACATCTATTCTCCTCAACTTTTATCCTGATACCAAACAACATCTAAGATCCCGTTCGGTTCCGAAATAAATTTTGTGGAGAATAGATATAAGTCATTCCAAGTAAATTTATCCATGTCTTTTTTCTTACGTGTATTTGATGTCCGAGGAATAAATATGATGATATCATTATTATTTATTTAATAAAAAATAGAGATACAAATGACAATAAATATTAGAAAAAGATTACTTTACCTTTCTTATTGATTATGATTAGTACTAATATTTCTCCTGAGTGATCATAATTAACATTAATATTATTAATATTATTTAATATATTTATTATTAATAATCATGATCAACACTAATATTGTTAATTTTAACATGATTAATTCTTCATTAGTAACAACGGGATTATTCCAATTAATTATTTAATAATAATTATAAAATATCTTTATTAATTAACACAAATAAAATCAATTGCATCATTAATTAGCACTAACAATATTAAGTAGCATGATTAATTATCACGAATAATGGTAATTAGCATAATAAGATTAAGCAACACTATAATAATTAATTATTTAATGATAAATAAATAATATATTTATTAAGTAGCACTAATAACATTAATTAACATGATTAGTTAGCACTAATAACATCAACCAACATAATTAATTAGCACTAATAATAGTGATTAACATAATAAGATTAAGTAGCACTATAATAATTAATTATTTAATGATAGTTAAATAATATATTAATTAATTAACACTAATAAGATTAATTAGCATGATTAGTTAACACTAACAACATTAATTAGAATTAATAAGATTAATAAATCTTGTTAATTAGCACTAATAAGATTAAGTAACACTATTATAATTAATTATTTAATGATAATTAAATAATATATTTATTAAATAGTACTAATGAGATTATTTAACATAATTAATTAACATTAATAATATTAATTAATGCTAATAGGATTACCTATCACTAATGATGGAGGAAGAAAAACGGGGATAAGAAGTTGAGAATAAGTCATTCCAGGGTGGATGATTTATCTCCAATTTTAATATCATTTTTGGGGATAATTCTATTCTCCTTAATCCTCTTATTCTCGTTGATTTTAACCTTACCAAATAAAGAATAAAGTTGAGGTAGAGATATATCCTTGCCTTATCCTCGAATCAAACATGGTAATAGTGACTAGAAAGGGACCGTCTAAAGGGAACCGGTTGGGAAGTATGGAGAGTGACATAGGGGCAGGTGTCACCCTCTCATTGGGGGACTGCCCGAGTTCCATCGTTCTTAATATGCTTGCACTGCACTCGGGGTATCCGGACTCAAATAGATAAATCCAGTCTAATACCCATGGCATATGCCGTGATCTAATTTTTTGCACAGACATGCATTGTGTTTGTTAAATCTCTCTTCTTGCACGACAGAGAGATTGCGTTACTCTGACTTGAAGCCCATTTGATGTGTGTTTAATTTGAGAGACCATTATAAACTAAGGATTTTACTCCTTTCATCAACGGAGCCCCTTTAACCATTTTTTATTTTTCTAAAAAGTCAGACAAGTTTATAAGATAACATGTAATCTCTAACAACTGTAAATGGGTGGATGCACTTTTTGTTGTTGTTGTTGGTGGTAGTGGTGGTGGTCACGTCACCGAGTCTGGACAATAGCAAGCGGCTTAAGAAAGAGAAGGGGGAGCCGGGGGTGCTGATCCGAAGGACAGAAAAGCGATGGAATCCATTACTCAGAGGTAAAAAGCCCATGGACTTCTGTTACCCGTCGTTCCAGTTAGCTACGGGGGTTCCTTTGTCCATGTTGTAATGTCCATAAGTCACCATCAGTTATGTTTTTAACACAATGTAAGAGAGAATATAAATCCACTGATGTCAATGATAACCGATAATTCGATAATCGTTCATTTCATTAATTTAACGAACAACAAATAGATAATATTTTTCTTTCCGATAAATTAACGGATACGAAGACGGATATATCTGATTTCTTAGCGGATACGGATATGGATACATCTCATTTTGAATCCGTATCCGTCCGTTACCGTTAAACATGTTTGAATTTGACTCAAATAATTTAATGTCTCGAAGAAAATGACATTGAAGATGAGAGATGTATAATCTAAGTCATTTCTATTTTAGTGACAATAAAATATTTCTAAATTATATGATATTTTTATAATTTTTTAAATTATAACTTAATATATTCTTTTTTTTCATGTAAAATATGTAAATAATGAAAAGATAATGGAGATTAAAGTCCAAGAGTGTTATTTCACTTTATTATTTTCACTTAATATGTTTCATCTTGTCTTTAGGGATATTATAATATTATATATTTTTATACTTTTAATTTCATTCTATGTTTACTCGTGAATGATGATGATACGAGAACTAAATTGAAATGTGTTTGTTTATCATATATATGGATTGTTCTTTTCAATTTAAATTTTTTTCTAATTGAGTTAATTTACATCTTAAATTTTAGTCTTGTATGTACTCTTATGACCGGCAACTATTCGCTAATCATCCGCTAACCGTATTTTTCGGATATTAGATAACGGTTTCGGATACACTATTTTTCGAATACTTAGCGAACAGCAAACGGATACAGTTCTTCCTTATCAGATACGGATACGAATATTCCACTATCCGTACCGTATCCGACCCGTTGACATCCCTACCCGTGATACGATCTTGCCTCCTACAATTACACATTCTACAATCTCATTTGGCTATATATTTTTCCACCTCCTAAGTTTTAGTATCGTCGTCGTCGTCGCCGTCATCTAATGAGGCATGGCGGCCATTCAAATTCTATTTTGCCACCGTCAAGTGAGCGAGATAAACTTATCGTCAAAAGATGAGTGCACTTTTGTTCATTTATTTTATTTCGGGTCATTCATTTTAGCTGGTCCCCCCTTCCTCCTCCCTCGAGCCTCTCCATGGGTTGATTGTACCTTAAAGTTCTGAGGAGTTAGTTGGTCTAAACGTGATGAAAAAGTGAAATCTTAGCTGTCATCAGAGTCCAAATCATATTGGAATTAGGATCCTACAATATTGATTGAGTGAATTTGGAGAAAACTTGTTAAAAATCACTAATTCAACAAGAAAAGTCTAAACCAACGTAAACATCCAATTATTTGCTAATCTTTGCAAAGTTGATTGATTACATATTGTTTAATCATTGCTATGATGTTTCGTTTTGGTAAGAAAATTGACATGTCTAATTACACCTATGATGGCTACGAGGATAGTCAATTTGACTCATCTTATGACCCTCAAGTCCATGATTCTCACCACACTTCTTACAAGGGATATCATTCTTCCACTTCTTACAATTACGTCCACACCGTCGACACCAATCAAATTCATGGTCCCTCGGATCAAATGCAAGCCACTACTCCCGGGGAAGCATCCCCCTCATATGATCTCTTCTTTATCATGGGTGCCCTAACCACCCATGTCACATGTGGTGCCCCCTACCCGGGGCACACTGTGCCCGGTCGGGGAAGCATCACCTTACACTCCTCAATCATTGCGAACCGGGGTATTCACATGGCACTCGAGGCCACATCATCTAGAGTTCTAATTTTTGGATTATGGGGTCTAGCATCTCTCTTTGGGATTCGCTGTCCCACGTGTATTATAGGGTCCACATGAGGCATTGGTGCTTGAGAGCCCAACCCACTGCATGGATTATGGGATCTATGTGCGAAACCCCTTATGTCCGCCCACAGCATGTTATAGACATGGGGTTCTGCAATGCTATAAGAAAATATAATCTGTCTTCGCTGACAACTCGAGCTTTTGGCGCAATGGTTGTGGTTTGATCTTAAAAATTGCTATCAGAGCGACGTTGCAGGTTCGAATCCCCCGGTTGTCGCTGGGGGGAAGAGATTATTGTTGAGTATATTTGGGCTCTGATGATGAGGCTCTGATATTTGGGCGACCCCAATTAATTGGGATAAGGCTCTGATGATGATGATGATGATGATGATGATATTTGGGCTCGACCCAAATATTACCCTTATTAGTTTTGGTAATAACAAAACTCTTGCAGAACACAACTCTAATTAAGTTATGATGACAATAAGATCATAAATGGCTGATGTATAACATAAGGCTGAAAAAAAAGAAGCAGAAAAACTCAAAGAGCGTTGACTAAGTATAAAATAGTCGCAAACAGATCACGTATACGTTAAAATCATTCTTAGGTGTTATAAAAGTGGACTTCGGCGCATTCAACTTCATATAGGCACGTAACACAATTCGACTAAGTCAATATAGGCACACACTTAGGTGAACTTAAAACAAGGCGTTAAAACACTTTGCCTATCTTCTTAAGTCTTGATAACTTAAACACTGGCTTAACAAACTTTGCCTATCAGAACATAGGCATTGTAACAATTGAACAAATAAACTTAGGCGCTATATGAAAACTTAGGTAATATTAATTTCACTTAGGCGCTGCAGCGCCTATCTTATCCTATTTTACTTCGCCTATCCTATAAGACAAATTACTTAGGTGATAAAAAAAATTACTTAGGTGCTGGAGCTTCAACTATAATTAAAACTATCTCAGCCTATCTTACAAAGACTGTCTAAATATTCAACTATCTGTGTATTAATTCCTTATTCTTTTGATGGTTGTCTTATTATAAATAAACTTAATTCTTCTTAGGTGAATTATTTATTCAACTATCTGTACATTAATTTTTTACTTTCTCTGAGAGCTGATTTAATGGACTTAATTGATAAAATTCTTCTCAAAACGTATCATTTATTCAGCTATCCTACTGCTTGCATCTCTTTCATTATTCTTGATAGCTAAACAAATTATTTGAGAAAATCAATTGCTTATGACTATATGTCTTATATCCCTGAATTCTTAAGATAGCTAATTTCATCTTAGTCCTATGACTAAAAAGAGTCTATACTTCTAAGACTAAGATAAAGAATATTTATTTCTGAATTCAAGCTATCTGTCTTATATTTTTTAGATAGCTGTCAGTCTGAATACTTAGTATATATATATCAACTATCTATTTTATATTGCTCTCTTGAAGTTATCTTAGTCGTTGTAACCAAACTAACTAAGATAAATAGACAACGACTATTTGATTGAGTCTTAGTCATTGAACAATCGACAAAGTAAATATTTGAGTAGCCTCTAAAGAAATTTTAATTTTGAATGCATTAAATGCCACCATATTACATGCACTTGACTAACAACGAGGAAAGGCAAAGTTGCTATTCTATTTTAGGCTGAACTGACGATGTCAGACTCAAGGGACACGTTTCAGGACATATAGAAAAGAAGCAAATAATTTATGTAGTATTTTTAGACTTATATAATAAACATAAAGCTTTTGCAATCTGACAATCCTACGAATAAGACGCTGCCAGAGGATATGCTGAAAGGAAAAGAAAGATCCTCTCCGCCGAAAGATCTTAAAGTCAAAGGATCGTCCCTTCGTATAGAAGAAAATATTTTAAACCAAAAGCTTGGCTGTGAGATATCTCCATAACTGCTCGCCCAAGAAAACTCGAAGAATAAACCTCTGCACAATTGCGAGTCTAAAGAAAACAAAGATGTTCTCTATCTCTCATATGTGCGTAACGTTCACATGCCCGAGTCTAACGAAAATAAGAAAAGTGCTTAACGTCTCTCAGGTTATGTCTAAAGGATTGAATGCCCAAGAGAGAACTATATATATTGATGCTATATGCAAAACAGAGTGTAAAGAAGAATAGAGAAAGACTGTCCTGAGACAAGACTGAGCTGAGGGAGCAATTCACACAATACAAGCAAGCTACCAGCACGAGCATTCTCCGCTAGCGTTGAGGGAATTCAAAGCTCTATCTTCCTCCTCAACCAACCTACAGCTGCGAGCTCAAGAAGAAGAGAAGAAGCTAAAAGCAACGACCTGCTGCATCTATATTAGCATCTTCTTTCCTCTTTCAGAAATTTCCTGATTCTTTCATTCAAAGACTTTTCTTTAGTTCAAATTTGTTACATTTCACTCTAATCTTTCATCTTGAACATTTCTATGCTTATTGTATACACATTGCCTTATGTAGAGACACAATAAATAACAATTTGGATTAATGACAATAACAAAAAGACATCATTTAATAATTAAAGGAAGTAACTATATTACGCGAGGATCAAATATATTAATAACAAACCATTAGTCGGAGCCGTACAACGGAATGCCCTCAGTCACTCGAACACCAAGTCACCAACGTAAGAAACTAAGGTCGCTACACTCTAGTGACAGGAGCACTACCCACTAGAAGTAAGGCCAGCTGCATCCACTGACGACTTAGTCCACAGCCTCAGGTGTCTCCCTACACACCCCAGGCGGACACTGAGACACTGTACATGGAACACAAGACAAGGGTTTAGTCGGGGTCGTGCTCGTCAGCACGCTTCCGAAGTCCCCGACGACGTGTGCACATACTAACTGACTGTGCTACGTCAGGTCCTCTAGCTATTTTCCTCCAGGCCCGGACTCGAGCCGCCATAGTGGGAGGCCCTACAGAAACCAGCCTAAAACCGTCTCTCCTGAGTCTAGCTCTCCACTACTCTCGAGTGGGTCGGCACACACGTGCCCAGGCAAGGTACGACTTGTAACACCCGAATCCGTTCGAAACCTAAAAATAACTAAGCACTTTACTTCTGGAACCCATACAAATTTCAGATTCTCTAAATCAAATCCTAATGCCTTGAACTGTATAGAAAATACGGGTTTAACAAATGTTAGTATGTAAATTAAATAGACATCTTCTTTTATTAATACGCAACTCCTCATAAGAATGTCAGAATAGGTCAATATTAGACTCGTTGGAAAGAGAACTGAAAGATATACAAGTTTCATGTTGAATATATTTTCAAATTTTGACGTTTGATAGGTCAAAAATAAGATAGAGTGAGCTTTAAGAGTTTTATGTAAAGACTTTTTAAAAAAAATAAAAATAAAAAATCCCAAAAGATCTTCCCGCCCCCCACCCCACGTGGCTCCCCCTCCCTCGATCCCACCTCCCCCACTTCCCCCTTCCCCAAGATACCCCCCCCCCTTTACCACCTCCCCCCTTTCCCTCCCTATAAATACACCCCCCTCCCTCTCATTTCTTCTCAAACCCATCCCCCTCTCTCATTCTCACACACACACACACTCTCTCTCACTCACTCACTCACTCTCTCTCTCTCCCATCTCTATCTCTATCTTTTTATTTTTATTTTCTCTTTTTTACTCTCTATAATCTCTCTCTGCTTTCTCTCTTTCTACTCTCTACTTTCTCTATTTTCTCTCTACTTTCTCTCTCTACTCTTTCTATTCTCTCTCTACTATCTCTCTCTACTTTTATTCTCTATTTTTTCTCCTTTCTTTCTATTTTCTCTCTAGTTTTTCAATCTACTTTCTCTCTCTACTCTCTTTACTTTCTCTCTCTACTTTCTCTCTTTAATCTCTCTTTTACTTTCTTTCTCTACTCTCTCTTTACTTTCTCTCTCTCTACTTTCTCTCTTTAATCTCTCTTCTACTTTCTTTCTCTACTCTCTCTTTACTTTCTCTCTCTCTAATTTCTCTCTTTAATCTCTCTTCTAATTTCTTTCTCTTATTAATAAACGGAGAAGATAATACAGCATCAGCATAATATAAATATTTGACAAAAGTTTGGACGGAGGATTTGAAACTTATTTGGATAATCTCACCCTTCTTTACGTATCTGGAACGGAAAAATTATCTTTTCTTACGCAAAGACTTTTACGGGAGCTCGGGTGAGATATAAAAGTCAATTCGGAAGTCCATTTTAAAGGTAGGCACATGATAAATCGAGTGCATGTTATTTGGTATTTATATTTCTTTGATTTGATTTTATTTAAAATGTAATTATTCAGGCTTACGTCAGTAATTTATTTAATCCGATGATCTATCCTTAAAATCGGTTATTTATTTAGTTACCATTCTGTAAAAATATTTCTCTTTCTAATCTCTCTCCACTTTCTCTCTCTAATCCCTCTCTACTTTCTCTCTCTACCCTCTCTCTACTCTCTCTACCTTCTCTCTAATCTCTTCAAATGTTATATAACAGTAATTTATTTAGTTAATAAATTTTATCCACGATCCTATGATTAATATCTAATTTATGATACTAAATATGATTAAGTTATTTTAGAAAATTTAATATCAAGATTTAAGTATTGAAATGACTATGTAATAAGAATAATAATATGAATAAAAATTTGATTAAGCATATGGACTGTGTCACTTTAAGGAGGTGTGGGGTGAGAAACCGTAGTTAGCTTCCGCTACGGGATTATGCCCATTTCCGAGGACAAACGGACTTTTGAAAAATCCGGAACCCAGAATAAGAAAAATTATCTGGGGAATGGTGGAGTATTAACTCCCGATCATGCGTGGTTGATCAAGGTCAACAGGCTCCAACGTTTAGACCATTTGTCTTTATGTCAACGTATGGATGTCTAGGTATGTGTTTGCTACTGCTTTTAGTGACGAGATGTATGTCCAATATATGTTACCAAATATTTGCTTATCTAATATGAAGTTCAGATTTGATATATGACTTTGATATGATCTGAAAAATAAGTTCATATGTATAAGTTCTAATTTAGGTAAGATATGTACTATGCCATTTATATATAAGTCAGATAAGATTTGTTATACGCATTTTCTTATAATATGAAAAATTATTATGTTCTACTAATTTTCCTTCGCATTCATAGTATATGTATAATCCAATAAAATTATGATTAGCTGTATATATATATATATCATAGATTTGCACAGTTTAGTATATGATAAGCATGTGATTGGTTTTAATGCCTACTGAGTCTTTGGACTCATTTCTGTTGCCTAACCATTTCAGAAAATTGATCAGTGTGCGTCTTAACTCCGACGGACGGTCGATCAGAAGATGATCCCGGGTTTAGTTTGGATTCCGCTGCGTAGAATAAATAGATTTAGTTTTCTTTGGAATAATGAATGTAAATATGAGTTTTGGGTAGATATATGTAGAATACTTTATATGATGTAAATTATGTGTGTTAATATTATGGAAATGGTATGGTTTTGCTTCTGGAATATGTGATGATTTAGCTTTTAGCGCCTTACAAACATCTCGGCCCGCAACACTTCCATCCATCTGCTGTGACGTCCCCGGACACGATACGGGATCGCGGGAAGGGGGCGCCACAGAGAGTGGTATCAGAGCAAAGTTGTAAGGCTTGAAACTATTTGCAGCCATATGAATTTATATAACATACCATAAGATCGTAAGAATTTATTTTAGAATTTGATGTCAAACCTAGAATCATATTAATTCAGATTAGTTCTCCCTCGTAGGAGATGGCAGAGAGTGATAGGGTTGAGGTTAATACTTCTCCCGAGGAGTCTGCGCCCTCAAATGGAACATCACAAGGAGTTGTCGGGGAAACAATTCATGGCGAGCTTGCTCCCGGTGGGCAAAGTGCGTTACCTATTCAGGGTGTGCCTGATTTAGGAGGGTTCACACAAGCTTTTCAAGGGTTAGTGCAGACTATACAGTTACACGCCCAAACTCAGGTAATGATGCAAGCCCAATTACAAACCCGTATGCAAGAACAACCAAATAGGGCAGCATGCGCTACCCTGATGGAGAAATTCAGACATATGAGTCCTCCTTCTTTTAAGAGGGAGAGTCACCCAGAGATTATGGAAAATTGGGTGAGAGAAATTGAGAAAATTTTCACGGCCATTAGATGTGCAGAGCAAGATAAGGTGATATTAGCTACATTTATGTTGAAGGACCGTGCGGACGAGTGGTGGAGGTTTGCACTTAGAACCACTTTTAGAGATAGAGAGATTGAGATTGGCTGGAACTAATTTCTTGATGTCTTCCATGCAAAATTTCTCCCTCGGCATGTGAAGGACAAGAAAGAAGTTGAAATTTTAAATCTGACTCAAGGAGGTATGTCAGTTGCCGATTATGAAGCAAAATTTACTGAATTGGAAAAACATGCCCCTCATATTTGTTCAGATGAGCTTAGAAGGGTGAAAAAATTGTTAGAGATTTGAGAAGTAACATTAGAAGTAGAGTTGCAATCCTTGAGCCTCAGACTATGGCAGCAGCTTTGAGGACTGCTTTTATTGCAAAAACTGAATATGAGGAATTCTTAGTAGAAAGACAAAAGGATAATGTAAAAAGGGGTAATCTTGGTTCAATTGTGGGGAAAGATAAGAAGCCGAAGACGACTTTTTCAGAGAGAGTTCAACAAGTTAAGAGAGATAATATGCCAGCTTGTCAACAGTGCGGGATGCAGCATAGAGGTAATGAATGTTGGCGGGCTGCAGGTAAATATTTTTCATGTGGTCAGACATGGCATATGATAAGGGATTGTCCCAAAAGGCCAAGGCAAGATCAGCAACCACAACAGCAGCGGAGAGTTCAAGCCAGAGTATATGCACTAACAAGGGAAGACACACGAGATGCCAATACAGTGGCTGAAGGTATTCTTCTTATCGATGATATGCATGTAAAAGTTTTATTTGATCCCGGTGCTACACATTCTTTTATTTCTTTGGGATTTGCTGAATTGTTGAAAGATAAACAAATTGTGAACACTGATGAGATGTCCATTAACACACCAACTGGGGAGATAGCTAGAACGACTTCTGTTATTCCTAACATTGATGTAGTGATTCGGGGGAGGATTATGCCAGCATGTGTGTATCTGCTAGAAATGACTGATTTTGATGTCATCTTGGGAATGTATTGGTTAGATAGAAATTTTGCCCTTCTAGACTGTCATGGAAAGAAAGTGATTTTTCAGAAACCTGGAGAGCATATATTTCACTATCAATGTCCAAGGCACCGTTCTAGTAAAACACTAGTTTCAGCCCTTAAGACTTTGAAATGGCTCAGAAGTGGGTGTCAAGGTTATTTGGCTAGTGTAGTGGCTATTCCTTCTCATGAAAATAAGAAAACCACCTCAGATATTGATATTGTCAAAGAATTTCCAGATGTATTCCCTGATGAACTTCCAGGTTTACCCCCACACCGAGAGGTGCAGTTCAATATTGAGCTATCACCGGGTACTTTACCCATTTCCATCCCTCCATACAGAATGGCACCAACTAAATTGACAGAATTAAAGAAACAATTACAAGAACTGCTAGATAAGGGGTTTATTTGACCAAGTGTATCCCCTTGGGGTGCACATGTTCTATTTGTTAGAAAGAAAGATGGGTCGCTTAGATTATGTATCGACTATAGGAAATTGAATCAAGTGACCATTAAGAATAAGTACCCTTTACCAAGGATTGATGATTTATTTGATCAGCTACGAGCTGCCACAGTATTTTCAAAGATTGATCTCAGATCTGGATACCACCATTTAAGGATAAGGAAAGAAGATATTTCAAAAACTGCATTCAGAACACGATATGTACATTATGAATTTTTGGTTATGCCATTTGGGTTAACTAATACACCAGCAGTATTTATGGATTTGATGAATATGATTTTTTAACCATATTTGGATACATTTGTAGTGGTGTTTATTGATGATGTATTGATCTATTCTCCTACTGTTGAAACTCATCAAGAACATTTGAGAATTGTGTTGGAAACTTTAAGGAAACATCAACTCTATGTGAAATTCAGTAAATGTGAATTTTGGTTAAACCATGTTCAATTTCTAGGGCATATCATTTCTGGTAATGGAGTGTCTGTTGATCCAACTAAAGTTGAGGCGGTTTTGCATTGGGAAAGGTCGAAGAATGTCAGTGAGATTAGGAGCTTTTTGGGTCTTGCGAGTTACTATCGTAGGTTTATTGAAGGTTTTTCTTCTATTGCAGCTCCTATGACTAAATTGACTAGGAAAGGAGTTCCTTTTGAATGGTCAGATAAATGTGAAATGAGTTTTCAGGAATTAAAAATAAGGTTAACTACAGCCCCAGCGCTTGCTTTACCTTGTGCGTCAGGAGGATTTGTGATATATACAGATGCCTCTAGAAAAGGACTAGGATGTGTCCGGATGCAGAATGACAAAGTAGTAGCTTATGCATCCAGCCAATTAAAGACCCATGAGATGAATTATCCAACACATGATTTGGAGTTGGCGGCGGTGGTTCATGCTCTAAAAAATTGGCAACATTATTTGTATGGTGAGCAATTTGAATATTTACAGACCATCAAAGTTTAAAATATATTTTCTCTCAGAAAGAATTAAATTTAAGGTAGAGAAGGTGAATTGAATTTTTGAAGGATTATGATTTCACATTGAATTATCACCCAGGAAAGGCAAATGTAGTAGCAGATGCACTCAGCAGGAAAAGGCTAATGGCAATCCAGTTGCGCCAAACTTGGAAAATGACATCTGATGTAGTAGAATATTCTCAAGTATACGAAGGGAAAAATTTATTTATGGCCCAACTAACTATTCAGTCTGCAATGGTTGAGCGAATTGTGCAAGCACAACTAAATGATCAGCAGTTACAGGGATTGATTAGCACACCGAGATTTACTCAAAGTGCGGACGGGGCAATCGGGTTTCAGGGAAGATTGTGTGTATCTCGGAATAAAGAAATAAAGAAAGACCTATTAATTGAGGCACATAAATCACAATATTCTATTCACCCAGGCAGTACAAAAATGTACAAAAATATGAAAAGATAGTTTTGGTGGATTAGCATGAAGAAAGATATAGCAGACTTTGTCAGCAAGTGTCTTACTTGTCAACAAGTAAAAGCAGAGCATCAAAGACCAGCAGGACCATTACAGTTGATGGAAATTCCACAGTGGAAATGGGAGCATATCACTATGGATTTTGTGATGGGATTACCAATGACTAGGAGAAAACATGATTCTATTTGGGTAATTGTTGACAGACATACTAAGTCAGCTCATTTTCTGGCAATCACAAAGACACAATCGTTAGAGGATTTAGCCCATTTGTATATCAGAGAAATTATGAGACTTCATGGTGTGCCTGTGTCTATTATTTCAGATAGGGATGCAAAGTTTACAGCAAAATTTTGGAGGAGTTTACAGACAGCATTGGGTACACAATTAAAATTTAGCTCAGCGTTTCACCCCCAAACAAATGGACAATCAGAGAGAACCATTCAAACATTAGAAGATATGTTGATTGCATGCAGTTTAGACTGGAAAGGCTGTTGGGATGAACATTTGCAGTTAATTGAGTTTGTAAATAACAACAGCCATCATGCAAGCATAGGAATGGCACCATATGAAGCATTATATGGTAGACCGTGTAGATCACCTGTTTGTTGGGATGAGGTTGGTGAGCGGAAATTGATTGGGCCATAGATTGTACAGGATTGTGTAGAAAAGGTTGAGTTGATTAGAAAAAGGTTACTTATAACTCAAAGTAGGCAGAAAAGTTATGCTGATCAGAGAAGGAGAGATCTACAATTTACTATCGGGGATCACGTATTTCTGAAAGTTTCACCTACTAGAGGAGTAATGAGATTTGGCAAGAAAGGCAAGCTCGGTCCAAGGTATGTTGAACCATTTGAAATCTTAAGAAGGATTGGAGAGGTGGCATATCAGTTGGCTTTACCACCATCATTGTCAGGAGTTCATGATGTATTCCATGTGTCCATATTAAGAAAATACATGCCAGACTCATCACACATTATAGATCATGAGCAGTTGGAAATACAATCAGATCTTACATATGAGGAGAAACCAGTTCGCATTCTCGATCGAAAAGAAAAAGTGCTGAGAATGAAGATAATTCTATTGGTGAAGGTATTGTGGAAAAGTATCTCAACAGAAGAAGCTACTTGGGAGATGGAAGATAAAATGCGGAAGAAATATCCACAGCTATTTGGTATGTATTGAGTAAAATTTTAAATTTCGAGGACGAAATTTATTTAAGGGGGAGAGATTTGTAATACCCGAATCCATTCGAAACCTAAAAATAACTAAGCACTTTACTTCTGGAACCCATACAAATTCCAGATTCTCTAAATCAAATCCCAATGCCTTGAACTGTATAGAAAATATGGGTTTAACAAATGTTAGTATGTAAATTAAATAGACATCTTCTTTTATTAATACGTAACTCCTCATAGGAATGTCAAAATATGTCAATATTAGACTCGTTGGAAAGAGAACTAAAAGATCTACAAGTTTCATGTTGAATATATTTTCAAATTTTGACGTTTGGTAGGTCAAAAATAAGATAGAGTGATCTTTAAGAGTTTTATATAAAGATTTTTTTAAAAAAAGAAAAATAAAAAAATCCCAAACGACCTTCCCCCCCACCCCACGTGGCTCCCCCTCTCTCAATCCCACCTCCCCCACTTCCCTCTTCCCCCTTCCCCCTTCCCCAAGATACCAGCCCCCCCTTTACCACCTCCCCCCTTTCCCTCCCTACAAATTGTAATGCCCTGGATTTTTCAGATCCCTCTTCTCGGGTCCCGAATCTGCGTTTCTGGTGAATCTGGCTCCGTTGTGTTCGAAGTGATGTTTCGGACATCTTTTGTGTTTGGATCGGCGCGATCCGGAGCTCTTTCGGAGGCCGGAGTGCGTTCCGCGACTTTTTCGCATGTTTTCCGATTTTCGCGTGCGGGTTTCGGCAAATCCTGCAGAACTCCGTTGCGGGTGAACCGGGTCGTTCACCTGGGCACGGGTGGTACCATCGCGATCGGTGCATTCTGAGGATCGCGAGGATGTGATTTTCTATTTTTTGATATTTTTCAAAATTTCCAGATTTTCCTATATAAACCTCTTTTTCTCTGATCCCCTCTCATTTCTCACTCACTCTCCCCCTCTCTTCTCTCACGCTCTCCTTCTCCCCTCTCTTCTCCGGCGGCCGACGGAGCGAGGCGGGGGGGAGGTGGAGGCGACGCGGGCGAGGATGCGGGCAAGGATGGGCGAGGATCGAGGCGGTAGCGGGCGCGATCCCTCGGTGGATTCCGAGTTGGCGTCGTTCGTGTTCTGGGCGGTTTTCGACGTGGATTAGTCGCTTCGGCACGCGGTTTCTTCGGTGGAGGTAGGGTGACGGAACACTACTGCGTCCTACTCATTTTCCCTGCCATTACACATCGTTCGGTGCGAAAACGGGTGCATTTGGAGTCGTTTAGGCTAAACAGCAGTTTTCGTGGAGTTCGTAGGGTCCGTCGAAAAACGGCAACGATTTCCAGATCGGTTACTGTCAACGGATTCCTTGGAGCGAGAGCTTTCTTCCCCCTGATTTCATCTTGATTGGTGGTCCCGTTGGACCGGTAGGGCTCAGGGAAGCTCAGAAACCCTTTTTAAGTAACTTCGGTAGAATCACCTGTTCTCGCGATTCGTGCGTCGATTTGACTCCGGTCGGAGTCCATGTGATTGTTAGGGTGGTTGTGGCTGTATCCCCTTCGTTTTGGCACGAACGAGGCGTGGAAAGGCCGCGATCGGGTGACACCCTAGGTTTGCCCACCGTGACGGTTGGGCGGTCGAACCAGGGCTCGTCCATGGTATGGGCAGTTGGCTTTGGTCCGTTTTTCTCATTCTGGTTTTGGGGTTGAGTGGTCGGACGATAGATCGCTCATGTGATGGGCGGCCAGGGATGGTCCGCCTGTCCCCCCATGGGCGGCTGGTCCCCAGACGTTTGTCTTTCCGTTGGGATGAGCGGCTAGGAGCTGACCGTGTGTCCCAGTTGACTCTTGGTCAACAATTTTGTGTCGGTCGGGTTGTGCGGTTTGGTCAAAACCGTTTTGATCGACACTGTAGTAGGTCGGTTGGGTTGTGCGGGTGACCGTTGGGCGCACATCCCTTTGGGCGGCTCAGCCCTAACCGCCTATCCTCTCTTTGGCGTTAGTCCGATTAGTGCACTTGAGCGGCTCCTTCCTGGCCGCATATCTCTCGAGTGGCCCGTTCCAAGCCGCACTTCCCTTGAGCGGCCCAGGATGAACCGCCCATGTGCCAGTCTAACCCGGTGTTTTCGTTTTGACCAATTCGAGTCCCGGGTGTGTGGTTCTCGATCCACGTGCTGACCCGTGGCCTGACGGATGCTGTGCACTTCGTCGAGGCCAGGTGTCGTGGTACGGTGTGGTCCCGGGTTGTAGCGTTCTCAACTCGTGTCACCGTGTGTCGGTGTGTGTGCGGTGAGAGTTCCCCGTGCATCATCGGTTTCTCCAAAAAGTGATTTCCGAGTGGGTCTTGTGTGAGGCCTTGGGCTGCGAGCCCAGTTGTCCAGTCTGGGGCTAGAGGGTTCCGGCTTTTCCCTGAGAGTGGGATTCGCTTTGGCGGCCTGTGAGTTACCTTGGGAACCGTGTTTCTACGTTTCTGCATGGCCGGGTGCATGGCCTGTGGACTGTGAGTCACGTTTCTCCTTCGACCGTGGTCACCGTGCGACGGTGATGGTACGTGGGACGGTCCCTGTACTTCGTCAGGTTCGGACGTTATTTTCCGTTGACTTGAGAGTCTACTCCTTCAATGACCCTCCACTAGTCGTAGCCTACCAGTACGCGTGTGCTGGTCTCACCTGGGAGTAGGTGTACGGGCTTACCATGAGGATGATTTTTAGACTGGTTTTCGTCGGGCCCCACGTCTGTAGCTAGAGTCCGGCTAAGGGGAAAACTAGTCAGCGGCCAGACCTAGGATGCATGGCCTGTGTGTGCACACGTGGTTGGGGGCAGTGGACACGCGCTGACGAGTGTGACCCCAGCTAGTCACTTGCTTTGTGGTTACCTATACGATGTCCGTGCCTCTGGTAGGCGCTACCACGTCAGGCAGTTCACCTGCGGTGCGGTGTAAGACGTCAGGGGACGCTACCGACTGTGCTTCTAGTGGAAGGTACTCCTGTCGAGTCGGGAGTGATAGACTGTCAGTTTCTGTGACTTCGACCTTCGGGTTTTTGGTCGTGTTGACCATTGAGTTTCGGTTGTCTCGCCGTGGCGCGTGTGTTGGTTTTCGTGCCGTAAGACTGGTGCTGGTAGCTTCGCCGAGGTTGCGTCTTGTTGGTGCGGTGTCCGCAATCGGATGGTCGGGGTGCACCTTGGACAACGTGTCCAGGTTGGCCGTGTCCTGGGAGACATGCCTCTACGGTGGGGTTGCCGTAGGTTTTACTTCGGTAAGTGGTACTAGTAGGAGTAGCTGTAGTGCCGAGTTTTGACCTGCCACCGCTTCGCTGTTCCTGCTGTCGTTGTAGCTCTCCTTTCCGCTACCGCCGTTGTTTCCGGTTGGGGTTCCGCGGGATCCTTGCTGAGTCTCGGTTTTGGAGACTCATTCCCTGCTTTTCAGGTGTGGCGGTTCTTCCTCAAGGTTCGAGGGTACGGTACGGAGGTTCTCAGTTGCCAGCTCGCCGGGCCGAGTGTTCACTCAGCATGTGGTACGATTTACTGCTTTAGACTGTACTTTCTGTTAGACTGGACTCTGTTGTAGCAGTAGTTGTTTATTTAATTCTGTCAATTGTTGAATTATCTTGCTTTGTTTCCTATTTCTTTGTGCCTCCACACTCCTTTTAGGCTTTCCCAACCCTCCCGGCTCATGGGCGATGGTTCGAGTCTCGGATTATCGGGTCTCTCCCGGTAATGGGATTCTCGGGTCGTTACAGATGGTATCAGAGCGGTGGTTGTGGACGTACATAAGAATTTGAAATATTACTGTGATCAGAGTCCATAAGGTCCAATACAGTCGGCAGCTGGCTTAGGGTTTTGTGTTCATTTTTCGCCTAATTTTTCGCTTGAGAGCTTTAGTGCGCTGCGTGGCGCTGTGAAGGTGGTTGTTGTTCGCGGCTTTCGGGCCAGCATGGGGTCTAAGGATTGAGGTCGAGAGCCTTCTCCCTCATCGGTGGTGGCCCTGGTTGTGCTACGTTGGGCAGAGGTTGCTGGCATGCGTGACCTCGCGGTGCTGCGTTTGAGGAACCTGCAGCGTGGTCGGTGGCTCGAGAGGATTGTTCGTGGTTAAGTGGCTGTGAGTGTGCTCATAGGGAGCTGCTGTCGGTTTTGGCCACTCCAGCTTGGGGTTTGTCCAACCCCTGAGGTGTTCTGATCGAGAAGTGTGCTCGGGTGAGCGGAGGATCTTCTCGGTGAGCTGCCGTTTCTTCGAGCCTGATGTTCTTGTCGTGCTCTGTGTGTCAGAAATGACATGTCAGTCTCGGTTATTCTGTGGATTTTGAGGCAGGATTGGGCTGTGGTGTCCCAGTAAGTCTTGCTCCTGTGCTCTTGTGTGCAAACGGATTGTGTTCACCCTGGAATTGGTTTCAGATGTGAAGGTTCCGCGGTGACTTTCGGGACTCAAGGATGAGCGTCGATGGTTGTCGATTATGGCTCGTGTTGCGGCTCTTGGCATGGTGTGTTATAGTTTGAGGAATTGCAACGGTGGTGCATCGAGGAATGCTGTGATTGTGGTCCGACGTGACACTCGTCGAGTGTGTCGGAGGTGCTGACCTGACGTGGTGATGGTTTTCTCGATGCTGGAAGGTGCTGTTCCCAGCATGTGTGAGGTTTGAGGTCAGGTCAGGCGCGGAGTTTTCCGTTGGTCGGAAGTGCGTTTGGTTTCTCCTTTGGCTGGAGAGTATTGTGTTTGGCTAGGATTGCCATCTTGCATCATGTGTCCGGATTGGTTGGCCTTGTGTGCCATGAAGTCCGTGCGAGACGTGCTCCTTGTCTTGGCCAGGTGGTTGTCTATGAGAAGTTGTGCCCATTCCCTTGTCGTGTGTAGGTGTGTTGGCACTTTTTCGAAAGGACGAGTGCCAGTTGGGAGGTGTTTCCGAGAATTTACGGCTATGCTCGTGGATCAAAGTGCGCAGCGGAAGCGTGGTGGGCTTTTGACCCACTGGTTCAGGATCGTAGCATTGGTTGCTACGAGCGGATTCCTGAGTTTGCGTTGAGCATTGGAGGATTGGTTCCTCGGTGTGAGACGTGTTGTTGCCGTGCCGTTGCTTGAGATATCATGATTCTTGGCACTGGTAGTTGGTGTCCCTGGGGGAAATATGTTGGCTCGTGTGCAGCATGAGTACCCTGTTTCTGTGTTAGAGATCGCGTTCTTGGGTGAGACCACGCTGGGAGAAGTGATCTCTGACAGATTGTGGGACCGGTTAGTTACTGAGAGCGGCTTGCGGGTTAGCCGAGTGACCGACCGTGGTAAGTTGTGCTTTGCTTGGGAACCCGTGTCCGCTGGTCGTGTCGTTGTCGACCAGGTTGCTGCGGTTTCGGTGGTGCTCAGTGGCTCTGTGGTAATAGTGGGAACTGAGTTCGCAGGCATCCTTTGAGGTTCTTTTAAGATGAGTTCAGTTCGAAGGGCGGTGCCTGTGTGTGAGGGTCTCCGTTGAGATGTCGTCATTGGTATGGTGGTCCTTGGTCTGTGACAAGCAAGGGAGGATTCCCGGTAAGTCTGCGTCGAGTGCCGTGGGGACCGTGGGGAGATCCTTGTCCCGTGGTTCTACCGTGCTCCCATGAGTGGGAAGTGTTGGAAAGAGGTTCGAGATTGGATGCCGTGTTTGAGCGAGATCTGGCTCGAGCTGCAATGTCAGTCTGTGGAGTGTCAGCGGATGGCCTGTTGCGATTGGAATGTGCCTGCTGTGTCGGTGGAGGTTTCCCGTTGACGAGTGTATGGCGGCCCGTGCGTGGTCTTCCACAGTCAGGCGTTGCTGTTGGCATTTGTGACTCATGTTCGGCGCTGAGCCATTGTGGTGGTTGCGGTCTGCTTAGGTAACCGCGTAAGCTAGTGGGAGCTCGGTTTTGGTCGTTCCTTTGTGTCGGGCGTGAGACCAGTCGGCGGGTTTACGAAACTGGTGTCTGGGTCATCTGCCGACCATGGGTTGCGTTGGCGACTGTTTCTCGTGTCGGGGACTGTGTCTCCCCGATGGGCGTGCTAGTGGCTGTGGTGCCATGTTTCGTTGTGATGTGACTGAGGTGACGCTGGACTGTGTTCTTTGTGTGTGCCTGCTCTAATGGCCGGTGTGTTCGGCGCGTAGAGCGAGGTGTTGTTCGTGTTTATAGTTTGGCTGTGTCCCTCAGCTCTGGAGCTTTCGTGTGAATCGTGATTTTCTACGCTGGGGTTCTGACGGTGTTGTCAGTGGGTTACGGCATTCTCCCCCCTGTTCCCGTGCTTGTCCTGAATTTCGAGGACGAAATTCCTTTAAGGGGGGAGGGCTATAATGCCCCAGATTTTTCAGATCCCTCTTCTTGGGTCCCGGATCTGCGTTTTTGGTGAATCTAGCTCCGTTGTGTCCGAAGTGATGTTTCGGACATCTTTTGTGTTCGGATCGGCGCGGTCCGGAGCTGTTTCGGAGGCCGGAGTGCGTTCCGCGACTTTTTCCGCGTGTTTTCCGATTTACGCGTACGGGTTTCGACAAATCCTACGGAACTCCGTTGCGGGTGAACCGGGTTGTTCACTTGGGCACGGGTGGTACCATCGCGATCGCTACATTCCGAGGATCGCGAGGATGTGATTTTCTATTTTTTGGTATTTTTCGGAATTTCTGGATTTTCCTATATAAATCCCTTTTTTTCTCACCCCCTCTCATTTCTCACTCAATCTCCCCTCTCTTCTCTCACGCTCTCCTTCTCCCCTCTCTTCTCCGGCGGCCGACAAAGCGAGGCGGGGGTGAGGTGGAAGCGGCGCGGGCGAGGATGCAGGCAAGGATGGGCGAGGATCGAGGCGATAGCGGGCGCGATCCCTCGGTGGATTCCGAGTTGGCGTTGTTCGTGTTCCGGGCAGTTTTTGGCGTGGATTAGTCGCTTCGGCGTGCGGTTTCCTCGGTGGAGGTAGGGTGACGGAACACTACTACGTCCTACTCATTTTCCCTGCCATTGTACGTCGTTCGGTGTGAAAATGGGTGCATTTGGAGCCGTTTAGGCTAAACGGTAGTTTTCGCGGAGTTCGTAGGGTTCGTCGGAAAACAGAGACAGTTTCCAGATCGGTTACTATCAACGGATTCCTTGGGCCGAGAGCGTTCTTCCCCCTGATTTCGTCTTGATTGGTGGTCCCGTTGGACCACTAGGGCTCCGGGAAGCTCGAAAACCCTTTTTGAGTAACTTCGGTAGAATCGCCCGTTTCTCGCGATTCGGGCGTCGATTTGACGCCGGTTGGAGTCCATGTGATTGCCAGGGCGGTTATGGCTGTATCCCATTTGTTTCGGCGCGAACGGGACATGGAAAGGCCGCGATCGGGTGACCCCCTGGGTTTGCCCGCCATGACGGTTGGGCGGTCGAACCAGGGCCCGTCCATGGTATGGGCGGTTGGCTTTGGTCCGTTTTCCTCATTCTGGTTTTGGGGTTGAGCGGTCGGACGATAGACCGCTCATGTGATGGGCGGCCAGGGATGGTCCCCCTGTCCCCCCATGGGCGGCTGGTCCCCAACAGTTTGTCTTTCGGTTGGGATGAGCGGCCAGGAGCTGACCGCGTGTCCCAGTTGACCCTTGGTCAACAATTTTGTGTCGGTCAGGTTGTGCGGTTTGGTCAAAACCATTTTGACCGACACTGTAGTAGGTCGATTGGGTAGTGCGGGTGACCGTTGGCCGCACATCCCTTTGGGCGGCTCAGCCCTAACCGCCTATCCTCTCTTTGGCGTTAGTCCGATTAGTGCACTTGTGCGGCTCCTTCCTGGCCGCATATCTCTCGAGCGGCTCGTTCCCAGCCCCACTTCTCTTGAGCGGCCCAGGATGAACCACCCATGTGCCAGTCCAACCCGGTATTTCCGTTTTGACCAATTCGAGTCCCGGTGTGTGGTTCTCGATCCACGTGCCGACCCGTGGCCTGACAGATATTGTGCACTTCGTCGGGGCCAGGTGTCGTGGTACGGTGTGGTCCCGGGTTGTAGCGTTCTCAACTCGTGTCACCGTGTGTCGGCGTGCGTGCGGTGAGAGTTCCCTGTGCGTCGTCGGTTTCTCCGGAAAGTGATTTTCGAGTGGGTCTTGTGTGAGGCCTTGGGCTGCGAGCCCAGTTGTCCAGTCTGGGGCTGGAGGGTTCCCGCTTTTCCCTGAGAGTGGGATTCGGTTTGGCAGCCTGTGAGTTGCCTTGGGAACCATGGTTTTGCGTTTCTATGTGGCCGGGTGCGTGGCCCGTGGACTGTGAGTCCCGTTTCTCCTCCGACCGTGCTCACCGTGCGACGGTGCTGGTAGGTGGGATAGTCCCCATACTTCGTCGGGTTCGGACGTTGTTTTCCATTGACTTGAGAGTCTACTCCTTTAGTGACCCTCAACTAGTCATAACCTACCATTACGCATGTGCTGGTCTCACCTGGGAGTAGGTGTACGGGCTTACCCTGATGACGATTTTTAGGCTGGTTTACGTCGGGCCCCACGTCTGTAGCCAGAGTCCGGCTAAGGGGAAAACCAGTCAGAGGCCAGACCTAGGACGCATGGTCTGTGTGTGCACACGTGGTTGGGGACAGTGGACACGCGCTGACGAGCGTGATCCCATCTAGTCACTTGCTTTGTGGTTACTTGCACGGTGTCCGTGCCTCTAGTAGGTGCTACCACGTCAGGCAGTTCACCTACGGTGTGGTGTAAGACGTCAGGGGATGCTACTGTTGACACCCGTTTTTTGCTGATAAAGTTGAGTCATTCCTCTTACTCCCATTTGTTGATGCCTCGAGTTGTCCATCACTCGTTAGGGCTCTTTTCAGGCACGTTTTGGGCCAGTTTTATGGGTAGCCTCCCTCCCTGGCTATGTTTGTTTCAATTCTGGGCTTAATGGGCCTTGGTTTTGGTTGATTGGGCTTTTCTATGAATTCCAAGCGCCCATGTAAATGTACGGTTCATCCTTGGCTACTCAATCATTGTGCGGTTGTCTGTGGACCGTCCATCTATTTTAGAATATTTTGGTTAATTTTCTGAATTTCCACCGACAAGCATTTATGCGGTCCTCCCCTAGCCGTTCAATATGATGGACGGACGGGTTGTAGCCGCTCATCTCTCAGAGTCCTTCGTTTGGTGGTTTTCTCAGATAATTATCTAATTAATCTATTTATCACCGACAAGGCTAGAACGGTTTGTCTTTGGCCGCTCTACCTTTGAGTGGTCTCATCTGAGCCGTTCATGTATGAGAGTCCAACGACGAACTATCCGACCGGTTTAATAGATAATTTGGATTATTTCGTGAATTGTTGAATTTCCACCGACAGGGTTGGACGGCCCAGAGTGGACCACCCATATGGATGTGTGGTCTATCGTTAGACCGTTCATCTGCTCGATTGCTGAAGATTTGACAAATTTTCTCTCTCCTCGTGGATTTATCCCAAACTTTATCCAGCCATTTCTCCGCGAATCCCCAACTATTTCGAGTGCCGTTTCTTCCAGATGAAAGGTAATTGAATTATCTTCATCTTTTGTTTGATAATCTCGACCTAAAAATGCTTCTAAATCCTAATTTCGAGATAGGACTTTAGGTGCTCTATAAGTAGACCCTAAATGCCGGGTTTGAAAGGGGGGGGGGAGGTTTTTTGGTCGACGGCGAAGCCCTGCCGCATTCTTGAGCGACCTAGCACCAAGGAGGGAGGCTTTCTACGTCCACATAAGCCTCCGGTTCAGGGAGTAGTCTAATTTTTAAGTCTTGTGTGTTTGATAGGTCTTGTCCATTTTTTTATTGCATGCATCACTCTTCTCACTTTCTCCCCACGTTTTTCTTCACCTTCATTGCCATGCACACACCCACCCACGTTTATGACACCCTAGGGGTTTAAAATCCCCCAGGTATCCCCCTTTCCACTTATCCATATTCATTTCTTATTATTTTGGCATCTACTACACTTTTCAGTTCTAATTTGGGTTTTCTCTTTGTGTTTTCACGTTGTTTTACAGGTCAACAATCCCTAGCACGAGGCCCATCCCCTCTGGCCGATCGGAGAGGGTGGAGGTTGGACCCTTTGTAACTTCTGGCGTGGTGGTCTTGCGCGGTTCTATACCATCCGTTCAAGGAGACGTGCGGTGCTACCTGAACTGTCCTTCTTCTTCCTACGGTCGTGATAGAACCGTTCAACTGCCAGGAGTGCCTCATCTCGCATCCTCTGCAACATTCTTAAACGGTATGTCGTGGGACCGTGCATCTTATAGGCGGTTCTTCTGGAGCCGTACATCTTCGCAGCGCTGCACACCAGGCGAGTACCTCTCCTTCTTTCAAAGGTACGGCGTGTTCATCACGTTCGGCGCCTTGGTGGCGATCACAGGTTTTTATTCCTCCCTTTCCCTCTGTATTCATTCATTTCCCATGTTGGATGTGGTAGGATAGACATGGGAGGGCATTAAAAGAATGGACGGGAGGAGAAATATATCTACACCCTTCTTTTTTGGCGATCACGGTGGGACACCTAGTGCCCATCGTGTTAGTGATTTGCTGACCCTTTCTTGTGCTTTGTTAGTCCTCTTTTCGAAGTGATTTCAGGTTGATCTTGGCGCGGTCTCTGTCCTCTGGAGCATGTGCGGCTCTCCAGGAGCCGTCCAACTATTGTGCGGCCGTATGTCAACCGTCCGTCTCTTCGAACAGTGCCACTTCAGGACTCCTGTAGCCCGTTCATCAGCTCTACGGTCTGTCTTCACCCGTCCATCGTGCTGGTTCAGGTACGCTTCTGCCTCCATGGTGTTGGGTGGATTCCTGTCATGCGGTTGTTTCGGGTCCGTTCTAGTTCTGACGCGGCTGTTTGTAGACCGTTTATCCTAGTACGCTTCTATTTTCTATCTCTGTCATTCTATCGTCTTCTGAGTCTCCTGTACTTTGTCGTTACTCCCTGGATTATACGGTTGTACATAGACCGTCTATCTCCCTGAGCGGTCTTACATAGACCGTCCTTGTCACGCTACAGTGCACCCGTGCTTCACTTTCATTGCCACGTTATATGATTTTCATGATACTTGGTGCTGATCACTGATCTCCCCCCTGCTCTTATATCATTGTTGTATACTTTCTTTCATCTCTTACATATTTGATCGATCATTGATTGCTAGTTTCTAGGCTAGATTTTGCATGCACTCTGGTGCACATAGGATCATACACTCTCATTAGTAGTTGCATTCCTACCTAGGTAGGGTTTCCTCTCGTCTCCATACTCCTTAGAGCCGACAAGGGGACCTTGTCGAGGACCTCCGTAAGCCCCCGTGAGCCGTGGATTCCCACGCGGACGCCGGGCAGATTGTACCATACCACCCCCCAGTCTAGGGTCTGCATTCATGAGAGAGAGAGTCCCTTAGAGTCTGCCAATTTCCCGTCCCCCACCCTGGTCAGGTACCTTGTGGTTGAGTGAATTCATATCTTAATTAATCCACTAAGGTCCTAAAAGGGAACTTATAAAAATTTTTGCGCCTCATTTGGAATTGGATTGGATAATTGTGTCACGTCCCGAGAGCGGAAGATATCCGGAGACGCGTGACGAGTTTATATCAATCATGTCAATCAGAGTATTAGTGCATTCGACACCAAAATCAGAGATGCGCAAAAGTAAAGATAACCCAATCCTTTATTCCTTCATAAGAATATGTCTATTACAAACCTTTGAAGTACTAACTAAAATAAAGGAAAAATATAAGGTCGACTCAAGAAAATATGAAAAAGACTAGATAACACGGAAGAAGCTCTATCTCTTTCACTCTTGATTTTCCCCATCCGTTTGAGTTCCCTCATCGTCGGACTTACTTGAAAAGTAGGGAAAACACTAAGTGAGCGAACGCTCAGTAGGAAATTGTATCTCAAGAAATAGTAAGGGGTTTAAGTAATTACATCTTTCATGAATGCACTATAGCTATGCATGCTCGCATAAAACGACAAGATAGAGAGAGTGTATAACAATAAGATAGCAAGAAGAACTAGTCATGAACTTTCAAGAACTTATATCAAAAGATATCAATATATTCAAGCAAGTGTATTCATCATGTCATGTTAGAATTTGGCTATCACGTTCAAGCACGCAAGTATGAAATTACCATTTTTCGGGCCACGCAAGTCACGTAATATCAAGTCAAGTACAAGTACAAGATTTGTGGAATGTTCAATCAAGCTACTCATGCACTTCGGTATAATTCCAATACCGTGATCAATCAACTCCCATGGGCACAAGTACTTTCGGGTGCTCCTCCCAAGACCAGATCGGGCCCTATATGCGCAGGCATTAATCATGTATTTTAACATCCACTTTTGTGTATAGCCAATATGAAATTTCAAGAATAAAGCTTGTAGACATGTAGGATAAACTTGGATAGAGTAGAGTCCAAAATATGACATTTGACATAGATAGGCGATAATAACGGTACAATCACGATTATCGATAAAACTAGGTGGAATTGGTTCCCTAACTTGGGTACCATGACAAACAAGTATGGACATTCTTTATATAGAATTGAGGTCCACAAGAACATCAAGTTTAATATAGAATTGGGGTTTACACGAACATCATCAAATGGCATGATAACCTCATCCCATTAAGAGAATTCTCATGATACACACTTTGCATAACATGAGGGCCGGTATACCATGTTTCTTTAGAGTGACATGGTAAAATAGGGTAATGGGTTTTTATGGTACAACCAGCTCAGTCGGCCTTGAGGGAATTCAAGGCTCGAGAAGTCTTACGGAGGTCTCTATGACTAACTCGCTAGTCCAAAGGAACGGAATGTCCAATGTAGAGCTTGTATGTCAATGAGAATTAGTGGGTAAACGATAAATCATCATGAAACGTGGGACTATATTCACGGAGTGGAAATATAGTGCCGATATAGATATATTTATATATATAAAACCCTTCGGTTGACAGTAATCAGTGTAAAACAGAAATACAGAAAATAGCGACGTAAGCTAAGTCATTAATTATCGAATTAACGCCTTATTCAGGGGCGTTTATTCAAAATTTGACGACTTATACATTAGTCGTCCCTTCAATATTTCCATTCTACAGAAAATCAATATTATGGAATTTTAACAAAAAAACGCGCCCTGGACAGGGGCGTTACTTTTCAATTAGCGCCCTGGTCTGGGGCGTCAGTTCAATAAGAGACGACCTTGTGCAGGTCGTTAATTCAAAATTTACTAATTTTCAGATAATAAAATTTCAGGAACAATTTATATAGTCAGGACCAGAAAAAATAGCAGAATTCATTCATGATGAACATGCATTAGATTAGGTTCATGGTTTCATAGATATAGAATTTTAAACATGGTTAATTATCAATTTATATGAAATTGACGACTCCTAGGTAGGGCGTCAAAACAAGAATTAGCGCCCTTGTCAGGGTCGCTTATTTCAAAATTTTACAGAAAACACTTAAAACCATGATGAAACTATATGCATGGATAATATATAATTCTATTAAGGATCTTAAATTAATTTAGGCTACGTTTCTCGAGAAAACCTACCTTTTGAAGTTTTTAACTGATGAACGGATGAAGGTTTGGAGAAGAAAACGATGCTCTGTTCTCGAACAGAGATATCTTGCAGGAGATGGACGAAGAATACCCGATCTTCAGTAAAAAGGGGTGATCGTCTTCTCAACACAGACAACCTATATAGAAAGATGAGGAAGGAAAAGAACATCAACGTTCTTTCAACACACTCAACCAAAATTAAAGAGGAAGAACATTACCTGTTCTTCACGTTGATGCCAGCAGCAGTAGATCGCCAAATAGCGATCAAGGGTTGATTTAGGAGGATATTTATAGGATTTTGGGGATCCTAATAGGGTTAGAGTTGTATTGGAAGTAATACTTCCATGATAGAGTTCTTACCATATTCTACCTTCGACGTAGTTATCCAGAACTTGCCCTGGATAGTCTCCTGGGTCGAACGAAACTCGAACTGAATTAACGTCTTAAGCGAGGGCGTTAATTTAAATTGACGCCTTGTCAAGCATCATTTCTTATGTAAAACGCGCCCATGTAGAGGGCGTCACTTATACTTGCCCTTTATTTATTTTCGGCCGCTTGGGAATTGACGCCCTTTGGTGTTGGCGTCCTTTTTATAATTAACGCCTTACGTAAGGGCGTTTCTTTTCGAAGTCGCGCCTTGACCGAAGGCGTTATTTCTTCTTGATTAATGATTTACCCATTTAGGCTCTTTGTCATCTATTTACTTATATTTTATTTTAATTTAATTTATTTAAAAATCTTGTTTTTATCAGAGTTGCTACACCCTCCCCCACTTAAAAGAATTTGGTCCCCAAATTCGATAGTATATATAAGTGGAGAGTGTAGAGTATATACCTTAAAATAGTTCTGGAAATCGCTTCCTCATGGATTCCTCGGTCTCCCATGTAACTTCATGTTCAGAGTTCTTATTCCATTGTACCTTAAGCATGGGAATAACCTTATTCCTTAGGGTACGTACTTCACGATCTAGTATCTTTATGGGCTTCTGCTCATATGTGAGATCCTTCTGGACAACTAAGTCTCCATGTTCAATAATATGTGATGGATCGTGTACATACTTCTTCAACATAGATATATGGAACACATTATGAACTTCGGACAATTGAGGAGGTAATGCGATGCGATAAGCAACCTCGCCAACTCTTTCTAGTATCTCGAAAGGTCCGATAAATCTTGGTGTAAGCTTGCCCTTAACACCAAATCTCCGTATTCCACGTCCAGGCGATATCTTGAGAAATACATGATCTCCGACTTGGAATTCAAGATCTCTCCTTCTTGTATCGGCATAAGCCTTTTGCCTAGACTGAGCAACTTGCAGTCTTTCTCGAATCAATTGTATTCTTTCAGTGGTAACCCTTACCATGTCTGGACCTAGCAGTTGTTTCTCTCCAACTTCGTCCCAACATAAGGGTGATCGGCATCTCCTTCCGTATAAAGCTTCGAAAGGTGCCATTTGTATACTTGCCTGGTAGCTATTATTGTATGCAAATTCCACCAACGGCAAGTGATCATGCCAGCTTCCATCGAAATCAATGATGCAAGCTCTGAGCATATCTTCAACCACCTGGTTAGTTCTCTCGGTCTGACCATCCGTTTGAGGATGAAAAGCTGTATTAAAGTTAAGCCTTGTTCCCAACGAATGTTGTAGTCCCTTCCAAAAATGAGAAGTAAAACGGGGATCTCTGTCAGACACGATTGAAACAGGAATACCGTGTAATCTGACTATGTCCTTGATGTATAATGCAGCCAACACATTGACTGACCATCGGCTCTTGATTGACAAGAAATGTGCCGATTTAGTCAATCGGTCAATAATAACCCATATTCCATCATGTCCTCCTTTTGATTTAGATAAACCCATGATGAAATCCATACTAATATTCTCCCACTTCCATTTGGGAATATCTAGAGGATGTAATTTTCCGGCAGGCTTTTGGTGTTCCGCCTTGACCTGTTGGCAAGTGAGGCAACGTGATACATAGTCTGCTATTTCCCTTTTCATGTTGGGCCACCAAAAATTTCTTTTCACATCTTGGTACATTTTGGTAGATCCAGGATGAATCGTGTACCTTGATCTATGAGCTTCATCTAAGATCTTCTTCTTTAACTCGGGACAATCCGGTATGCAAGTTCTATTCCTGAACATTAATCTTCCTTCACAAGTTATTTGGAAATCAGATTGTCCTTCCAATCTGCCCTTGATTTCCACTAATATTGGGTCATCATCCTGAAGTGCTTGTGTTTCAGTTAACAGGTCTGGATGAATGCTTATGTGAGACAATGTGACACATTTGAAGTCCGTGTCCATGCTTATATTGAGCTTAGAGAATTGCTCCAGCAACTTCCATTCTTGAATCATACAATTGGCTAACAGTGCTCTCGGCTTTCGACTAAGGGCATCTGCTACATGATTACCCTTTCCGGGATGATATTGTATAGTAAAGTCGAAGTCCTTGAGGTATTCTAGCCAACGTCTTTGCCTCATATTTAGTTCCTTTTGAGAGAAAAGATACTTGAGACTCTTGTGATCGGAGTATACAGTAAACTGTACTCCATATAGATAATGTCTCCAGATTTTTAGTGCAAATACTACCGCGGCTAATTCCAAGTCATGGACGGGGTAGTTCTCTTCATGCTTCTTTAATTGACGAGAAGAGTAAGCTATAACCTTTCCTTGTTGCATTAGAACACATCCGAGGCCAATGCCAGAAGTATCAGTGTATACCTCGAATTTCTCTCCTTCCATTGGTAAAGCTAAGACAGGAGCTGTAGTAAGATGATCCTTGAGAGTTTGGAAGCTTCTTTCACATTCCTCACTCCATTCGTAACGGATCTCCTTGCGAGTTAACCTCGTAAGTGGTACGGCGATCTTAGAGAAGTCTTTGATGAATCGCCTGTAATAGCCGGCAAGACCTAAGAAACTTTGGATCTCGCTAGCATTGGTCGGTCTTTCCCAATTTCTTACAGCTTCAACTTTTGATGGATCTACTAATAAGCCATCCTTTGATATAACATGTCCGAGAAAAGTCACTTCCTCAAGCCAGAATTCACACTTGCTGAGTTTTGCATATAATTGGTTTGCCCTTAATATTTGTAATGCAATCCTTAAATGCTCATCATGCTCTTCTTTGGTCTTGGAATAAATCAATATATCATCGATAAAGACCACCACGAATTGATCTAAATAAGGCCTGAATATACTATTCATTAACTGCATAAAGGCAGCAGGGGCATTCGTTAGTCCGAAAGGCATAACAACAAATTCATAATGGCCGTACCTGCTTCTGAATGCAGTCTTATGAATGTCCTCATCCTTGATTCTTAACTGATGATATCTCGACCTAAGATCAATTTTGGAAAAGTACTTGGATCCTGAAATTTGATCAAACAACTCATCGATTCTCGGCAGTGGATACTTGTTCTTGATAGTGAGATGATTCAACTGTCGATAGTCGATGCATAACCTCATGGATCCATCTTTCTTCTTTACAAATAATACAGGCGCTCCCCATGGGGAAGTACTTGGTCTAATGAATCCCTTCTTAATGAGTTCCATCAATTGCTCTTTTAACTCCTTGAGTTCGGCAGGGGACATTCTATATGGTGCCTTCGAAACTGGACCAGCACCAGGGACTAAGTCGATGGTGAAGGCCACTTCTCTTTGCGGGGGTAATCCAGGCAAATCTTCCGGAAATACGTCCAGAAATTCTTGTACCACCGGAATGTCTTCTATCTTAGTTTCCTTAGCCTCCTTAATCGTGACGAATGCAAGGAAAGACACACATCCTTTCCTGATGAGCTTGCTAGCTCGGAGAGCCGAAATAAGAGGGGTTTTGCTTCGCCTCTTGGGCTAGTAAAGATCAGTTCGGGAAATTCCTCGAAAGTAACCTTGCTATTGCGGCAATCGACCATTGCCTGATATTTAGATAACCAATCCGCTCCTAGTATGACATCATACTCCTTTAGATCTAAACATATAAGATCAATAGGGAGATTCTTACCATGAACCAATACTTCACAGTTCTGGTAATGGTGTGTAATATCAGTCTCGTTTCCTAGAGGAGTATACAAGACTAATTTTATCCATTCCGGTTCTAGGGGTAACGGATCAGCGAACTTCTTGGAAACAATTGAATGTGAAGCACCAATTAAGACATATGCAGACTTGGAACAAACTTTCAATGTACCTTCTACTAGTCCGCCTTCTTCTTCTTGTTCGGTCTCCTTAATTGCGTGAAGACGAGCATTCTTGGTTACTGGGCGCTTCCCGTCCCCGGCTTGATCATTAAGTAATGGGCAATCGGGAATTCGATGATCGCGACTCCCACAGCGGAGACATGCTCCTAGTTTCCTCCAGCATTCTTCTGCTCTATGGCCCGCCTTGTCACAGTGCTTGCACACTATATTTGGTGGGGTAGTGGTGATGGAGAAGGGCTTGGTCTTCTTAAACTTCTGATCTTGTGAGGAAGTACCTCCATTGCTAGGCCTCTTCTTTAAGTTGGGTTTAAAGGAACCCGAACTTGTAACTTGTTCTTTCTTGTCCTTCCCACGGATTCTATCAGATAGTTCCGTGACATCTTCTAATAGCTAAGCTCGGCGCACTATCTCCGAATAGACTTGAATATCCATAGGCGCCAGTTGGGTAATATATTGGGGCCTGAGCCCATTAAGGAACCTCCTAACTTTCATCTTCTCGGTGTTAACTAAGTGCTTAGCATATCGAGATAATCTAGAGAATTGTGCCTCGTACTCCGCCACCGATAATGACCGTTGCTTGAGTGCGTCAAATTCGGTAGCTTTCTTTTCTTGGACTCGGTCCGAAAAATATTTAGCGTTGAAATGTTCAACGAATTCTTCCCAAGTAACTTGGTCTTGATTTAAAGTAGCTTCTATTGATTCCCACCAGCATCGGGCATCCCTTTCTAACTGAAAGGTAGCTAATAAGACTTTATCTTGATCCGTGCACTGCATAACACGGAATATACGCTCCGTCTCCCTGATCCAGTGCTCTGCGTCGTCCGGATCAGTAGAACCCATGAATTTGAGAGGGTTCATGTTCTTGAAGACTTGGTAAAGACTTCCGGCTCGTTGTGCTCCTCCTTGTGCTACCTGTTGCAGCACCTGAGTTATGCCTTGAAGTGTACGCTTCATGTTGCGCCACTGGGCACGTTCGGCAGCCATCGTCCTACAATTACAATAACTAGATTAATATGTGATTTCCTTTGGAAGCTAGCATTTCTATGTTAACTTTATCCCTTGGTTCTACCCAATCTCATCGGTTAAAGGATTGTACCTATCCTTGGACTTGGGTTTCCTAGGAATTGAATACCCTAGGCTCTGATACCACAAAAACTGTCACGCCCCGAGAGCGGAAGATACCCGGAGACGCGTGACGAGTTTATATCAATCATGTCAATCAGAGTATTAGTGCATTCGACACCAAAATCAGAGATGCGCAAAAGTAAAGATAACCCAATCCTTTATTCCTTCATAAGAATATGTCTATTACAAACATTTGAAGTACTAACTAAAATAAAGGAAAAATACAAGGTCGACTCAAGAAAATATGAAAAAGACTAGATAACACGGAAGAAGCTCTATCTCTTTCACTCTTGATTTTCCCCATCTGTTTGAGTTCCCTCATCGTCGGACTTACCTGAAAAGTAGGGAAAACACTAAGTGAGCGAACGCTCAGTAGGAAATTGTATCTCAAGAACTAGCAAGGGGTTTAAGTAATTACATCTTTCATGAATACACTATAGCTATGCATGCTCGCATAAAACGACAAGATAGAGAGAGTGTATAACAATAAGATAGCAAGAAGAACTAGTCATGAACTTTCAAGAACTTATATCAAAAGATATCAAGATATTCAAGCAAGGGTATTCATCATGCCATGTTAGAATTTGGCTATCACGTTCAAGCACGCAAGTATGAAATTACCCTTTTTCGGGCCACGCAAGTCACGTAATATCAAGTCAAGTACAAGTACAAGATTTGTGGAATGTTCAATCAAGCTAGTCATGCACTTCGGTATAATGCCAATACCGTGATCAATCAACTCCCATGGGCACAAGTACTTTCGGGTGCTCCTCCCAGGACCAGATCGGGCCCTATATGCGCAGGCATTAATCATGTATTTTAACATCCACTTTTGTGTATAGTCAATATGGAATTTCAAGAATAAAGCTTGTAGACATGTAGGATAAACTTGGATAGAGTAGAGTCCAAAATATGACATTTGACATAGATAGGCGATAATAACGGTATAATCACGATTATCGATAAAACTAGGTGGAATTGGTACCCTAACTTGGGTACCATGACAAATAAGTATGGACATTCTTTATATAGAATTGAGGTCCACAAGAACATCAAGTTTAATATAGAATTGGGGTTTACACGAACAGCATCAAATGGCATGATAACCTCATCCCATTAAGAGAATTCTCATGATACACACTTTGCATAACATGAGGGCCGGTATACCATGTTTCTTTAGAGTGACATGGCAAAATAGGGTAATGGGTTTTTATGGTACAACCAGCTCAGTCGGCCTTGAGGGAATTCAAGGCTCGAGAAGTCTTACGGAGGTCTCTATGACTAACTCGCTAGTCCAAAGGAACGGAATGTCCAATGTAGAGCTTGTATGTCAATGAGAATTAGTGGGTAAACGATAAATCATCATGAAACGTGGGACTATATTCACGGAGTGGAAATATAGTGCCGATATAGATATATTTATATATATAAAACCCTTCGGTTGACAGTAATCAGTGTAAAATAGAAATACAGAAAATAGCGACTTAAGCTAAGTCATTAATTATCCAATTAACGCCTTATTCATGGGCGTTTATTCAAAATTTGACGACTTATACATTAGTCGTTCCTTCAATATTTCCATTCTACAGAAAATCAATATTATGGAATTTTAACAAAAAAACGCGCCCTGGACAGGGGCGTTACTTTTCAATTAGCGCCCTGGTCTGGGGCGTCAGTTCAATAAGAGACGACCTTGTGCAGGTCGTTAATTCAAAAATTTACCAATTTTCAGATAATAAAATTTCAGGAACAATTTATATAGTTAGGACCAGAAAAAATAGCAGAATTCATTCATGATGAACATGCATTAGATTAGGTTCATGGTTTCATAGATATAGAATTTTAAACATGGTTAATTATCAATTTATATGAAATTGACGACTCCTAGGTAGGGCGTCAAAACAAGAATTAGCGCCCTTGTCAGGGTCGCTTATTTCAAAATTTTACAGAAAACACTTAAAATCATGATGAAACTATATGCATGTATAACATATGATTCTATTAAGGATCTTAAATTAATTTGGGCTACGTTTCTCGAGAAAACCTACCTTTTGAAGTTTTTAACTGATGAACGGATGAAGGTTTGGAGAAGAAAACGATGCTCTGTTCTCGAACAGAGATATCTTGCAGGAGATGGACGAAGAATACCCGATCTTCAGTAAAAAGGGGTGATCGTCTTCTCAACACAGACAACCTGTATAGGCGGATGTTCTCGTCCCGGGTGCCCCCGGTCAGCGCGGTTATGGCCGAGGCTACATCCAGGCAGGGGATTCTCAGAGCTTTCGACTTGAATCGATTGATGTAAGCCCAGAGTTTTTCCCCTTGCGCCTATTTGAGAGCCAATAGCCCCGCTACCGACCTCGAGGGGCCGCTACCGGCGAAACTCTCCTTAAATACTCTCCTGAATTGCTTGAAATCCCGAATGGATCCGAGGGTGAGGGCCCGGAACCATGTTTGGGCACCTTGGACCAAGGTGGTCACAAAGGCTCGGCACTTAATGGCGTCAGACGCTCCGTGAAGGGTCATTAGGGCGTCGAAGCTGTCGAAGTGGTCGGCCGGGTCGCCTTGGCCGACGTAGGACTTGAAGGTCGGAATGGAGTTCTGGGAGATACCTCTGCCTTCAAGATGTAATTGGAGAACGGGGATTTCTCCTCGTCCTCCGTCGGAGAGACATTCTGCAAGGCGCGTAGGGCGCGCTCCTGCTCTGCGAAACGTCTCTCGAATTCTCGCAGTCGGAGGGATAACTCCGGCTGTCGCCGCGCTATGTGGCTGGGGGCCTTCCTTTGCGCTCCCCAGGGGCTTCGGTCTCTGGGTTTAGACGGCGTGCCCTAGGTTTTCCCCTTTTTATCGTGGAGGAGGCCTCTTGCTCTGGGGGAGGGCCTCGTGAAGGTCCTCCTGACTTATTACGGATAATCTGTTGGCCTCGGAGGGTGAAGCGGCCTCCGGCAGTGTGCTGGGACGTGTCCTCGCGGGAAGGGCTCTCCGGAGGGGCACATGACCTTCCTTCCCTGGCCGCCTGGGTCCTCATGAGTTCCACGAGGATGTCCAGTTTTACGTTGAGGGCTTGGAAAGCGTCAGCGCCCCGTTGGGTGGTAGCTCCACCGCCGCGGGAGGAGCGGGTGGTTCGTCGGCTGGGGGGTTGGCGTTGGAGGGAGGGTTTTGTGAGGCCTGAGAGGGGCCTTCTCCCGCCACCACCATGGCCTTTCCCCTATCGCCGGCGGACCTCCTCCCTGAACTTCTTCGCACCATACTGGCTCTTTGGTCGTTTCCCACAGACGGCGCCAGTTGAAGAGGCGTGATCTCACGTTGGACCTGAGCTGGGGGAATGATCACCGAGCAGTGAACTGCAAGGAAGGGAAACGGATCAGGGGGCCCAGGGATGGTTCCCTGGGGAAAATCCTCCGATGCCTAAGGCAGTAGAGCAATGGTGGAAGCTACAAAGGGAGGGGAAAAAGAGGCACGATATCCCTCTACACCAAGGTGGTGAAGTGGTTCCTTCTCTGGGAGTTTTAGGTGTGTGTTGGTCTTACCTTTCGCTGGAGGGAGTCCCAGGTTTAAATAGTGCGCCGGTCTCATGAGTCCCGTAAGCTGAGGAGTTTCACGCGGGAGTTACGTCTTCAACATGGGCTCTTTACGTCCTCATCGTGGAATCTTTATAGCCTTGAGGGGTCATGGGTCCCTTATCCTCATAAACTCTTACTTATAAAGGGCTCTCAACGGCAGCGTGGATAAGCAATCGTCGATCAACCCATGCATGAAGGGTGCCGACCCTGTCCGGGCGATAGGCATAGCTCGGATGAAGGCTATTAGACCCACGACCGCAATAAACGAGAATCACGAAACCTAACGCCAGCTGAAGACTGTACTGGACTTAAGGACTCTGGAGACTGTATATCTCGAATTCCCCTGTACTTTACACAACAACGCTCTGATACCAACTGTGACGACCCGGATTCCGGATACCAGATATACCCGATAGGACTATCGAATACACCTGATACCACTTGGAACCCGTGAAGTCTCCCAAGAGCGGTAAAGCTCCGAAGGGATGAAAGGATTATCGTGTAGTACATTGAAGCCACAGAGATATAACAGTAAGTAATTAAATTTCATTAGATTAGTTTGCTAAAGTAGCAGAAATAAAATTACTTTTTAATTAACAGTTTAAGATTTGTAATTATACCAGAGTCCAGTCCAAAGGAAAGACAAGCAGTCTAACAGCACAGTCAACAGAAAGGAAAGACGTACCAAGAAAGTCAAGGGAAGCTCAACAAAGGTACCAGCTGGCAGGTACGGACATGCCTATAATCACATGGATTCCAACCGGAGTCAAAACGGTGCACGGATCGCAAGAAACGGGCGATTCTAACGAAATCACCCAAATAGGGTCACCGGACTTCCCGGGCTCCCCACGGTCAAACGGGACCGCCAAACGAGACGAAATTAGCGACTATGGAACGCTGACGTTCCAGGGAGTCCATTGACAGTAACTTATCCAGAAACCGTCAATATTTTTCGACGAAGACTACGAAACCCACGAAACCCCAACGAGCCCGATCTCACTCGTTCGAGCTTCAAACGACGTGCAGGGATAGTGAAAACGTAGAGGACGAGTGGGTGATCCATCTCCCTAGCTCCATCGAAGAAACCGCGTGCCGAAGCGACTAAACCACGCCGAAAACCGCCAGGAACACTAACGACGCCTTTCTTGGAATCCACCGAGAGATCGCGCCCGCCACGCTCAAACTGTCGTCCCATCCTGCGTCCCGATCACTCCATCACGTCCTCGCCTCGGCTAGCTCCGCAACGGTGTGCACCCCGCGCTGAGAGACCCTGAAACGAGAGAGAACGAAGAGAGATGGTGAACGGTTGAAAATGAGGCATCCGAAAGACCTAATAAAGATCCAATTGAGATCCAAAACATTACATCCTCCCCTCCTTTAAGAAATTTCATCCTCGAAATTTAAGTACTAACAAAGGAAAAGAAGGGAAGAACAACCTGACAACATAACTACAAAATGACACGAACCACGAGAAACAACGGTAAGACGATAGCACCGGACCACGAGACATATGATCGAGTCACAAGCTAACTCTACCAGGGAAGAGAGTATAGCAAAGTGATCCGGCATGAGTTGGTCCACAAAGTGCTAATGATAGACAGACAAAATCATAGAGAAACACCACTTACAAAAATAACAACAACGGCAGCACTCGCAGGATTCCGGCTCCGTACGGGACATAGAACCACAAAACACAACTGCAAGCTGGGTCACATCAAGGCACAACAGCAGCTGATCACACGACTACAGGGGATGAGTCATGCATTGAGCAGCTCACCGAGAAAAGACCCACGACAGTAATAAATGAGAATCACGAAACCTAACGCCAGCTGAACACTGTATTGGACTTAAGGACTCTAGAGACTGTATATCTCGAATTCCCATGTACTTTACACAACAACGCTCTGATACCAACTGTGACGACTCAGATTTCGGATACCAGATATATCCGATAGGACTATCGAATACACCTTATACCACTTGAAACCCGTGAAGCCTCCCAAGAGCGGTAAAGCTCCGAAGGGATGAAAGGATTGTCGTGTAGTACATTGAAGCCACAGAGATATAACAGTAAGTAATTAAATTTCATTAGATCAGTTTGCTAAAGTAATAGAAATAAAATTACTTTTTAATTAACAGTTTAAGATTTGTAATTATACCAGAGTCCAGTCCAAAGGAAAGACAAGCAGTCTAACAGTATAGTCAACAGAAAGGAAAGACGTACTAAGAAAGTCGAGGGAAACCTACAAAGGTACCAGCTGACAGCTACGGACACGCCACGCTCAAACCATCACCCCATCCCGCGTCCCGATCACTCCATCGCGTCCTGGCCTCGGCTAGCTCCGCAACGGTGTGCACCCCGCGCCGAAAGACCCTGAAACGAGAGAAAACGAAGAGAGATGGTGAACGGTTGAAAATGAGGCATCCAAAAGAGCTAATAAAGATCCAATTGAGATCCAGGGCATTACATCCTCCCCTCCTTTAAGAAATTTCATCCTTGAAATTTAAGGACTAACAAAGGAAAAGAAGGGAAGAACAACCCGACAACACAACTACAAAATGACACGAACCACGAGAAATAACGGTAAGATGACAGCACCGGACCACGAGACATCTGATCGAGTCACAATCTAACTCTACCAGGGAAGAGAGTATAGCAAAGTGATCCGACATGAGTTGGTCCACAAAGTGTTAATGATAGACAGACAAAATCATAGAGAAACACCACTTACAAAAATAACAACAACGGCAGCACTCGCAGGATTCCGACTCCGTACGGGACACAGAACCACGAAACACAACTGTAAGCTGGGTCACATCAAGGCACAACAGCAGCTGATCACACGACTACAGGGGACGAGTCATGCATCGAGCAGCTCACTGAGAAAAGACCCACGACAGCAATAAACGAGAATCACGAAACCTAATGCCAGCTGAAGACTGTACTGGACTTAAGGACTCTGGAGACTGTATATCTCGAATTCCCATATACTTTACACAACAACGCTCTGATACCAACTGTGACGACTCAGATTCCAAATACCAGATATATCCGATAGGACTATCGAATACACCTGATACCACTTAGAACCCGTGAAGCCTCCCAAGAGCGGTAAAGCTCCGAAGGGATGAAAGGATTGTCGTGTAGTACATTGAAGCCACAGAGATATAACAGTAAGTAATTAAATTTCATTAGATCGGTTTACTAAAGTAGCAGAAATAAAATTACTTTTTAATTAACAGTTTAAGATTTACAATTATACCAGAGTCTAGTCCAAAGGAAAGACAAGCAGTCTAACAGTACAGTCAACAGAAAGGAAAGACGTACTAAGAAAGTCGAGGGAAACCCGACAAAGGTACCAACTGGTAGCTACGGACACGCCACGATCAAACCGTTGCCCCATCCCGTGTCCCAATCACTCCATCGCGTCCTCGCCTCAGCTAGCTCCGCAACGGTGTGCACCCCACGCCGAAAGACCCTGAAACGAGAGAGAACGAAGAGAGATGTTGAACGGTTGAAAATGAGGCATCCAAAAGAGGTAATAAAGATCCAATTGAGATCCAGGACATTACATCCTCCCCTCCTTTAAGAAATTTCATCCTCGAAATTTAAGTACTAACAAAGGAAAAGAAGGGAAGAACAACCTGACAACATAACTACAAAATGACACGAACCACGAGAAACAACGGTAAGATGACAGCACCGGACCACGAGACATCTGATCGAGTCACAAGCTAACTCTACCAGGGAAGAGAGTATAGCAAAGTGATCCGACATGAGTTGGTCCACAAAGTGCTAATGATAGACAGACAAAATCATAGAGAAACACCACTTACAAAAATAACAACAACGGCAGCACTCGCAGGATTCTGACTCCGTACAGGACACAGAACCACGAAACACAACTGTAAGTTGGGTCACATCAAGGCACAACAGCAGCTGATCACACGACTACAGGGGACGAGTCATGCATCGAGCAGCTCATTGAGAAAAGACCCACGACAGCAATAAACGAGAATCACGAAACCTAACGCCAACTGAAGACTGTACTGGACTTAAGGACTCTGGAGACTGTATATCTCGAATTCCTATATACTTTACACAACAACGCTCTGATACCAACTGTGACGACTCAGATTCCGGATACTAGATATATCTGATAGGACTATCGAATACACCTGATACCACATGGAACCCGTGAAACCTCCCAAGAGCGGTAAAGCTCCGAAGGGATGAAAGGATTGTCGTGTAGTACATTGAAGCTACAGAGATATAACAGTAAGTAATTAAATTTCATTAGATCGGTTTACTAAAGTAGCAGAAATAAAATTACTTTTTAATTAACAGTTTAAGATTTACAATTATACCAGAGTCTAGTCCAAAGGAAAGACAAGCAGTCTAACAGTACAGTCAACAGAAAGGAAAGATGTACTAAGAAAGTCGAGGGAAACCCGACAAAGGTACCAGCTGGCAGCTACAGACACGCCTACAATCACATGGATTCCAACTGGAGTCAAAACGGTGCACGGATCGCAAGAAACGGGCGATTCTAACGAAATCACCCAAATAGGGTCACCGGACTTCCCCGGCTCCCCACGGTCAAACGGGACCGCCAAATGAGATGAAATTAGCGACTAAGGAACGCTGACGTTCCAGGGAGTCCATTGACAGTAACTGATCCAGAAATCGTCAACATTTTTCGGCGAAGCCTACGAAACCCACGAAACCCCAACGAGCCCGATCTCGCTCGTTCGAGCTTCAAACGACGTGTAGGGACAGGGAAAACGTAGAGGATGAGTGGGTGATCCATCTCCCTACCTCCACCGAAGAAACCACGCGCCGAAGCGACTAAACCACGCCAAATACCGCCAGGTACACGCACGGCGCCTTTCTTGGAATCCACCGAGGGATCACGCCCGTCACGCTCAAACCGTCGCCCCATCCCGCGTCCCGATCACTCCATTGCGTCCTCGCCTTGGCCAGCTCCGCAACGGTGTGCACCCCGCGCGAGAGACCCTGAAACGAGAGAGAACGAAGAGAGATAGTGAATGGTTGAAAATGACGCATCCGAAAGACCTAATAAAGATCCAATTGAGATCCAGGGCATTACAACTGGGCTATGGACATAAATACTCAGATTGCTCAGGTTCAAGCATCCATCAAGCAGACAAACCAACTAATGAATACCAAATTTGCTGCACTGGGAGTTAAGGTTACCAAGATTATTCAGGATAAACCATCAGCAGTTCCTTTGAAGAAATCGAGTGGATCTGGGTCAGCACCTCCACCACCACGTTCGTGAACAACCCCTTCTTTTGATTGATGACAAAGGGGGAGACATAGCATAGTCTTAGTTTGCATGCATAGCATCATGCATCTACAATCTTTTTTTTGGAATCATGTAGTTTGTGTTTTTCAACTCATTGTAATGATATTTTGTGGTTGAATGAAATGCCTTTTTGTCAATGCATGAAATGCCTTCTTTTATCAATGTGCGAAATAACTTGATGGGAATGGTTCTGGAAGCACGGAAGTGTTGACACCTCAATCATCAAGCGTCGACACCTAAAAATCTCGTCCAATGTGATTGCTCTTCGATAGATGTATGCTATAGGACCGACAGTTCTACTATAATCCAGCATCTGTGGTTGAGTTCGTTTACACTCCATTTTAATTCATAGCTTTTCGTATTAAATCTCACTACAAGCCTGTTCAGTTACAATAGTGAAGAATTGGAGAAGCACTGATATTTGTAACTTGAATATGAACTTGCAAAATAGAGACTGGAGCTGAGACACTGACAGAAACCTATTCAGTTACAATAGTCAGAGCATGAGGTAGCTGAACTATCCCACATTGCATAACCTTGTCAACAGATATGAAATTAGTACCTGCAGTTCAGCATTCAAAGGGAGAGATGCCTCAACAACCAACGTGGGATTATTTTGTGGCCTCATTTTGGCCTCTACAATAGTGCCTTGTTCCAGCTAGATATGCTGACCAGTTGCAGACTTTAAGGCTCACACTCCCCAAATGCTTCGTGCAGTGCTGAGCTTTCAGTAGATGTTTTTGCACATGTACTAGGTCGATGCATATGCTCATCTCCGACGACGAAGGTCGAAGCACATGTTCATTGCTACATGAAGAAGTAAGTGCACATTTATAAGTCTATGTCGGTGCACATGCACATATAAGGTCTGAGCATATATGGTTCATACATAAGCTCTATGCTATCATACTGTGACTCTTTCTGTCATAGGTCGATGCATATTAATGGTGACAAAGTGTTTGACAAAATGTCTTATATTCCATAAATATTGTCACTGGGATCCATTCACCCCCCTGGCAGAATACACTCACGAACCATTTCCCATGGTAGAATACACTCCAATATAGGACTCACATTACATTCCACTAATGACGATTACATTCCACTAATGAACACTTGAGGCATATAAGACTAACGATAATAAGTGACATTACATTCCAGTAATGACGATTACATGTCCAATATAGGACTCACATTACATACATCTCTCTTAAACCATATCCACTTGAATAGACAAACGAAAAGGAGTACAAATATGACAAAATACACCAGTAATTTTAAGTTTTTCAATTGCAACTCCATCCTCTCTAATTTCTTTGTCTTGCATTCTTACATCGCCTTCAGTTGATATTTGACATCCACAACATTGTAGGTAGTATCATCAACCCACTCAAAGAAATCGCAATCCCTGTCAGTATTTGCATACGGACAACAATATAAGCGCTTGCCTTTCGACCTCTCACGATTTGAGACATAAACCCGACAATTACCCCTTCTACAATTACATTTCATCGGCGGCACACGAGATGAGACGACAGCTCCTCGAGACAACTGCATTCCACTAGCATTTGATGACTATATATGACATGAACAAATTATCTGTCACGCCCCGAACAAGGCAGAAATATCGGGACGTACAGTTAGGGACACGCTGGCAAGAGAGGGAACTAAATCTAAAATGATACACAAGTGCTACAAGATGGAAAGGAAATACTAAATGATCATTAAACAACCAAACTGATACAATGATCTCAAAGGCAACTTAATACAACATGGAATAACAACCACTAAGACTCAACAACAAACTGAAACTAAATGATCTCCAAACACAACTAACAATAAACACACTGCTAACACACTAGAACTGATACACTCAAGACATCACTCCTGCCCTTCCCCGTCGGTAAGCGCGTCACCTGAGAAGCCTGGAAAGGGGGAAACAACGGGGTGTGAGCTAACGCTCAGTAGGAAATAACAGACATGTATAAGTGATTAACAGTTTAATTACATTTTCAAAATGTCATGCTACAAATGATAATGCAATAAACAACGGTAATAACAAGATCTTGCAAGGTCAAGAAATATACAATTGATAATGATTATCAATGATAACAGATACAAGAATTTACTACAGGAGATATAACAAGAGATATAACGATGAGATATAAGTAAGGAATTGGCCAACAAGCAAGTATTTTAAACATTTAACCAAGTATGATCAAGTAACAAGTAACAAGATACTTTTGTCATAGACGCCAACACTCAGGCAAGTACTTCGGTGCAATGCCCCACCATGTCATTAACATCCCATGGGCTCACTAACTTTCGGGCGCTCTCCCCAGGACCAGACCGGGCCCTTATGATGCGATGGCATTGATTTACTGGGCCCAACGTCCCATCCGTTTAGACATTCAGTCAATTTTAATGGCCAATCAATCAGATGAATTTCTGTCAAGAGTATGAGATTTAAGGACTAACATGTCCTTGGATTCAAAACAAAAACTCGGTTTATACGGTCACCTCTGTACCGTAATACAAGAACTGGACCAAACTCGGTCCACGGGGTCAAGAAGGAACGGCCGACAGTATACCGTTCAGGTGTGTAAGCAATCGATTCAACTGGAGTAAGCAAGACTAAAACAGCAACTTAACGATCAACTTAATCCTAATTACCAAGTTAACATATCAAAGATTATCCATTATCATTTACATTAAGACAAATGCCAAGAAGTTGATTCAAGATGATAAAGCACAGAACAACTCCCACGGGAGTGAAATAGAATGCATTAACAGAGATTTTAGTTACACCATTAACCACTAATTATGTGGGTTTCTATTTAACCTTGTATGCATTGAAAATGAAGATGATAAACGGTGTGTTTTTACACTAAGTTTGCATGTATGGACCTATGTAATTGAACTAAAAAGGGTACATGAATAGGTCATTAGTTCCTCAAAAATGTAGTTTTCAATGTGATTAGGTTGAATGGATTGATTCCCCGGTGATCCGGATTGATCCCCGGGTCAAAGAATCATTTAAAACGGGTTTACAAGGCATGGGTCGACCCTTTGGGTCGACCCCTGGAAAAATTCCAGGTATGGGTCGACCCATTGGGTCGACCCCTGGCTCCCAGGAGCCCTCCTGGCTGCATGGGTCGACCCATGGGTCGACCCCTGCAGGCTGTGGGTCGACCCATGCAAGGCAGCAGTCTGCTGCTTGCAGGGTGAAGTGGGTCGACCCATGGGTCGACCCCCGGGTTTCCAGACCCAAAAAGCTTCAAAAAAAACATGAAAAACTCCAAGAATTGGGGTCTAAATGTATTGGGATCTTAACCATATACTCTAGGGTTATTAATATGCATCCTAGTGTCATGAAACACAATTTTAAATCACGAATTTTGATAGGAATCCAATGAAATACAACCTATTCTATGAAGAACACAAGAAAAGTCTAGCTTGCTAGCATGCTTAACACACGAAATACTCTAGGCATGATCTATAAAAATTGGGGATTTTGATGTCAAAAGAAAGCTAACATGCTATTGATTACATTCATGTATGTTAATTAGAAGTTGGGCTGTTATAACCTACCTCAAATTGAAGAGGGAACTCGAAACCTAGAATAAAGAATAACTTGACAGCACCTCACTAAAACCTCGATATCTCCACGGATACCTAATGAAAATTGGGGCTTTTGCCACCAATGGAAAGAGCTCGATGAGAGGTACAATTTGCTATACTCATGATCAAGATTTGGTTGAGAATTCCTACCTCAATCGATGGATCAAAGAAGGATGAAGGGAAGCCAACGGCCTGCTGACCCACCTCCACAAATCGAACTAGATCTCTCCAGATCCGAAATTTCAGCGAACCCCACAGCAGCCAAATGAAAGAAGACTCGTAGGGCTTCATTTTGATAGCTCATAGAGCTTCTGGAGCCTTCTGAATTGGGAGTATTCGCTGCTGCAAGCTACGTGTTTAGAAACGGCGTCGAAATCCTTGACTTGACCAAACTATGTCGGCAGCACGTTTTGGGACTAAGTTTACCTCAAATTGATTGAGGGTAAATGTTCCTTTATGTAATACCTTTCATTTCTCTCTGGAATCACCCCATTTGGTTGAGAAACAAGCTCGAATTTGATGTTCAAAGTTTGGGTGAATAGTGAATACGAATTTGGGTTAGGTGGGTTGTAAGTCAGGCTTAATCCACTGATTAGGCCTAGATAATGATTTAATTAGGCTTACTCCAAGAAGACAAAAGTGTTAGTCGAAGTATCTATTATTTAATTACTATTTTTATGAATTTTTATATGGTAGATAAAATTCCACTTCTACTATTCCGTAATTAATTAAATATTAAGTTCGGAATACTTAGTTCGCTAATTCGGCTTAATAAACGATTTTATTAGGCTTAATTGTAGAAGACAAAGTTGATAAACAAAATTAATTCTACAAGATGTGATTTTTGGAGATTTTTAGAAAATAGAAGAAAATTGACTTATTCTATTAATTAATTAATTAATCTAATTAATTTAGATAATTCTCATTAATTCGAATAACTTCAAATAAATTCCAAATAATTACAAATAACTTCCTAAATAAATTTTTAAAGGATTTGGGGTCTTACATTATCATTCACCTGTCGGGCTTGAATAATCTAGCCATCAAAATAGCATACCATTTTAGACATGGGGAGAATAACAGGGGCCGATGATGTCGACTTGGGCGTGATGGCAAGGGAGATGACTAACTTTGGTGCGGTCGGGAAGGGAGGTGCCAGTGTAAAAGAAGAGGGACGAGAGGAGCCGCGCGGGTGGGTGGTGCGTCGCGATTGTCGGAGAAGAGGGACGAGAGAAGCCGCGCGCAGCTCCGTGAGAAGGTGACCGGCAGAGGGCCGGTGGTGGGGCGTCTGTAAGTGGGGGCAGTGGGTCGCGATCGTCGCCGGAGAGGAGTCGCGCAACGGATGCGACGACGGACGGATGGTGGCAGTGGGGTGTGCGGTGGGGCGTCTGCGGGTGAGGGCAGTGCGTCGGGATCATGGCGTTGAGGCGTCTGCGGCTGCGGATGGGGGCGGTGGGATGTGCAGTGGGACGTCTGCGGCTGAGAGGGTGAAGATAAAGGTAGTTTAGGAATTTCACATTTTTTTAACGTGAGGATGAAATATTCCATCGAATATCCTTCCTTTTTAACGTCGATGAACTAGATGGGCCTTTAAATAATAGTAAGATTTGAAGGATTAAAATATAATTCGTCATATTTATAAGGACTAATATGTAAAAATCTTTAATTTGTTACATAAAAACCATACCCTGCAACACTCCGAAGGTGGCCGCTGGGGATCACATGCCCGCCGGAGTCTTTCGCCGTCGCGCAGAGCCTGACCCGCCACCTTTTTCCTCAACTCCGGTGGTCCGGTCTTCCCGGGGCGACCGTGCAAATGGCTCCTGCGGTCAATGCGCAGGCTCCCGGGTAGTTGCGTGCATGGCCATGCGACTCCGCAGGCGACGCCGTGCACGGCCCATCCGGGGGGCCATGGCCGCCAGCTCGCGTAGGGTTGAAGTGGTGGCCATTCGTGCGCGCAGGCCACCACGCAGTTTGGTTGTGCGGCTGGGCCGCACGCCGTGGCAGCTTTGCATGCGCATGGTAGATGGCGTGACGTCTGCGCAAGTGCCCCTTCATGTTTTGCGCGCGTGGGCACTGCGTGAAGTCCCATTCGCACGGCATTGACCAACCCGAATGATAATTTCGATGTAGTCCGTCAACAGATACAGATATTATCCGGATTCGTTTTGATTTGTATTCGTTTTTTCGGATGTGAATAATATCCGAATTTGAATCGGAGCGGATACAGATATTATAATATTCGTTTCGAAAAATATCCGTCCGTAATATTATATATCATATAATACATATTTTTAAAGAATATATTATAAAATAAATGATATTATAGAGAAATTTAGATATTTTATAGTTGTATTTTAATTTAAAATTTATTTTATATATATATTTGACATTTTATAAATATATTTTATATACTTTTAATATTTTATAATTATATTTTATATACTTTTAATATTTTATAATTATATTTATATACTTTTAAATTCGAATCGGATAATTCGGATTTTAAAACGGAGCGGATACGGATAGTCAGATATTCGCTTCGTATCAGAGTCAAATCGGAGCGGATCAAAATCGGATAATTCGAATCGGAAAACGGAGCGGACACGGATAATCATGTATTCGCTTTGTATCCGCTCCGTTGCCAGGCCTACTTCGATGCCGATGCGAAGAGTAGCCTTACCGGTAGAAAGTGTAAGATACAATTAATTACATTCGGACCGATCACCGTTCTTTCAAGTTCTCTGTGCATGATCGATCACCGAGTGGAAAGAAGACACATGACACGTACATTTAATTATTTCATGGTGCAACCTGCCCCCCGATTGATTGATGCCTTGCTTTCTCTAGGAAGAAATTCGATGGAGGGAGGAGAGGAATGGGAGAGAAACAAGCAGACAAACTTAGCTTTCTTCTATTAATTTGCAGCTCACACTCTAATCCTTCTATAGGCCCCCTTTAGGGGGTTGCTTTTTTTTTTTTGTCTTCTTCTCTAAAAAATGACTACCTCCCCCTTGTGGAAGGGTCAGATGGTGCAACCATTCGGATTCGAATGGTGACTACTGAGGCGCACTTAACCATGAGCGAGCGTGGTGATGGGCCGCCTTAAGGTGCGGGGGCCGACATTGGTCGATCCATCATGGGCGCCCAAGCCCATTATTAGCTTCTTAAAGAAGGGAATCATTGCCTGCCAAGGTCGAGAAATGATTGGTTCAGCTGTTGGATGTTGTGATGCCTCGGGAATCTCGCAAGGTATCCACAACTGGTGTTCCTATCATCGGCGTTGTCGTGAAACCAGTAGCATCCCGAAGAAGCAGCGAGAGAATGCATGGCACGATTATGTCAATAATGAAGCATTTGCTAACAGCAAGGTTACTTGCCTTGCTCTGGATTTAAATGATGGGGACTCTTCATGCTCGTACACATACAACTTAATTTGTTGGGAGTATACTGTTCATAGTTTTTTTTTCAACGAAGGAGAGATTAGTAAGGTTAATAAATCTCATATTCACAGCTCTCCAGAATTATATATAAGTTAAGTAATTTTTTTTGAGAGTCGAACTCGAGATCTCTCTCTCATAAGATTTTTTTTTTATCAATCGACCCAATACTCGGGGTCCTTAGCAACTCTTCATAATTCATTTTTAAGTTTTGTAAGCCCCAAGCCGTATCCGTTTTGACTTGTTGGTCAATGGCTATATGAATATTTTTTTTTCTTTACAGGACCTTCTTGGGTTTTGATGTTTTTGGGTAATGGACGATCTTACTTTACAAAAATCCATGCACGTCTGAGATCCCGCACATTGGGACAATGAAGTCATTTGCCAAGTGAATATATATAGTTCTCTTACGCTACATAATAAAGTCATGTATATACCAAGTGAATATAGTTCTCTCACGCTACATCGACTCGGTTTCAACTGGCATCAGATCGGATCACACAGAGAATTAAGACTAGAGAAAAAAATGGATGTATGTATATATATTTATCTTTTTCGCCGGTTAAACTGACTTAATTATCGTCACAAAAACCTTCTCGTTGCGTTCTCTTGGAAGCCAAACACCGTCCGCCGAACTCACTCCTAAAATCTAAAAAATACTCATGCTGGGCCTGTTAAGTTTTTATCTTAATATTATGGTCCGCTTGTATTGGACCGTGTACAATTAAACATACGATCAAGTTCAGTTAATAAAATATATTTATTAGACTTAACCCATTAAGTGAGTACTATTAAGATTCTATAACAGGTGAGATCTCAACTTGAGCCCAATTGAGACCGATCTCGATGATTTCTGCTTTATGTACGCATCCTTAACAGAGCTGTGATATCACCATTCATGTATATGAAGTCCAAACATATTCACATGATGAATGTGAACGAGTGACATCTTTCTTCAGCAAACGATGGCAAGCGAATCTCCCTGGCACATGTCAGAGCAGATATTGCTGCAACGATCGAGCATCGAGCAAATGCCTGCAGGGGCTCTTCCAAGTCTGAGACGATCAGATGGAGTAGCAGGTTTGGCCATGTGAGCTGGGCTGGCAAGCTGTGCATGCGCTGTGGTACCCAGCACCGGCCTGACCTCTCCCCACTGGCCATGAGACACCAAATTCCCTCCTGGGTCTGTGAGGGGGATGCCTTACGATGCAGAAAAGTCTCCGCTCCTCCCATGCCTCTGTGCAGCCCTGTGGATGTGGCCTGCGGGGCTCTGCATGCCTGCTGTTGGCGGGTGGGTGCCAGTGGCGGAGCCCGTTTCTTGAAGGAGACACCGGGAGGGGCGGGGTGGCGGTGGGTGCGTGAAGTAGGAAGGAGAGCGCAAAGAAGCAGCAGCAATAAAGGGACAAAACTCTCTTTTGAATCAAACGTTTCAGTATGTACTCGTCCCACGTGCGCACGCTGCCTGGCATGGTCCCAGGCTTCTCCAGGACACGCCCAAGAGCAGCCGGGGGATACGGATCCTGTGGTCCCAGCTCCCCTGCGCCCAGGTATAAGCATTGTCATATATAAAGCCTAGGTGATGCAACTAAATTTGGGTAAATAATATTTGGATAGGAGAAATGATTATTACCCGAGGAGGGTAAGTTTATTACCCGTCCTATCTCTCATTGGACCATATGTATAATGTGTGGGTCATTTTTTGTCAGTTTTACACGCATTTCTAATGAGATTTTTAATATTATAAGAGTGACGAATAATTATGCAAGGGTAAAAAATAATTATCTAAGGATGACAAATAACTATATAAGGGTGACAAATAGTCAACAACTATAAATTTTTGCGTATTTCCGAGACGACGAATGAGACTTTGAATATTATTTAAGGGTGACAAATAGTTATCTAAGGTTGAAAAATAAATATCTAAAGGTGACAAAAAGCTATGTAAGGGTGACAAATAGTTAACTCCTATCAATTTTTGCGGATTCCCAAGACGACGAATGCGACTTCTAATACTATTTAAGGGTGACAAGTAGCTATCTAAAGGTGAAAAATAACTATATAAGAGTGACAAATACATGAATAAGGGTGACAAGTAAATAGAACTGTACATAAACATTTAAAAAATTTAACGAGTGAGACCCACATGCCAATGATATGGGCCAATAGTACATTGGACGTGTAACTTTTCTACTCGTCTAAGAGAGTAGCTAGCATTTCTTTTTAGATAGAGCTCGGATCCCCATGACGAAGGTTAATTTAAACTTGGTCAATGCAACTCATATTAATCTATGATTGTTTTTACATATATTTCCTCCTTAGAAATAAAATCACTTGAGAATTTCACTTACATGCGCATTTGTACGCACATGCCTCATGTATATATAAATTTTGATTTAAAGTCCTTAAGAAAATTAAAAAAAAACCCATAATCCACCTATTTGGTCAAAAGTCTCAAAAATCTTAAAACCCTAAGTAAAAAGTCTCTTGAGTTATTAGCGGTCTAAAAAGTGGAATATTTTGGAGAATATTAATTTTCCCCCTATTCTATTAATTCTTATGTTTCTCATATTACCCTCCTATTCTCTCTCTCTCTCTCTCTCTGGGCACTCTCTCTCTTCCTCTCTCTTCTCTTTTGTTTGTCTATGGGGTGGGGGCTTGCCGATGCCAGAAGGGAGGGATTCCCCCTGCTGCTGAAGTCGACGGACTTGGAGCGTCCAAAACAATTGGGGAGACAACACTCAACCTACCCCCCCCCCCCCCCCCGCAATAGTCGACGGTGGAGCTACACCTATGGGCGAGGTTGTGGGCGAGATTGAAGGTGCCATAGGCTATCTTGAGGGGTTGCTTCCCCATATCTGTCCCAGGCTAAGAGCCCAACAGCCCAACTTGGGAGCTAGGCGTTGTGCTCGCCAATGACACTGTTAGACCAGGGGATGGTACATCTGTAACATGTGACATTGGCTAGGGAAGGGGAGGCTGTCAGGTTGCACTGTGTAAGGAGCCTTCCGATCAGCAAGTGACAATGGAGAGCTGACGAGAGGGGCTGCAAGGGCAGGGGTGCTGCATCTGCAGAAGGAACCTACTGGCGGTGGGAAAGGGAGGAGGAAGAAGAGGGAAAAGGAGTCGGGAGCGGGGTTCCTACGCTAGGAGAGGGGGTTGCCAGCGTTGGGAGGGAGGGATTCCCCATTCGACTCTCTCCCTTTGCTCTCTATCTTTCTCTCTCTTTGTCTCTCTATTGGGGTGGGGAGTTGTCGATGCCAGGAGGGAGGGGTTCCCCCTCTAGCACCTTCCCTCGTTGTTTTCTTTCTCTCTTTGTCTTTGTGTGGGGTTGGGGGTTGCCAGTCTCAAGAGGGAGGGGTTTACCCATCGTCTCTCTCTCTCTCTCTCTCTCTCTCTCTCTCTCTCTCTCTCGCTATGGGGTGGGGGGCATTGCCGGTGCCGGGAGGGAGGGGTTCCCCCTCCAATGCCCTCCCTCTCTGCTCTCTTTCTCTCGTTGTCTCTATGTGGGAGTTGGGTGGTTGTCGGCACTGGGAGGGAGGTTCCCCCTTCTGACACCCTCCCTCCCTACTCTCTCTCTTTCCTTGTCTCTCTATGTGGTGGGAGGGTTGTCGGTACCAGGAGGTACGGTGGCGGAAGAGGGGGAGATCCCCTCCAGTGCCCTCCTCCCCCCCCCTCTCTGTGTGTGTGTGTGTGTGTGTGTGTGTGTGTGTGTGTGTGTGTGTGTGTGGATAGATAAAGCTATTATGATCTTTTTCTCTCTACTAATTAAGCTAGACCATGGTTAGGTTAATTAGTCTAACCATGCCTTATCTCACGGTGAGAGATGACATGGACTTTTCCATGTAACAGAGAAAATTTTGGGAGAGTTTGACTAAATAGGTAAATTAGAGGGAATTTGTCTTAATTTTGAAAGAATTTAAGGGCTTAAAACTAAAAATCCCACAAATTTAATGCCGGGCATATGCCCCAATATCAAATTACTGTCAAAAGCATTCATAAAATGGAAATATACACAGCTTCTTCTTCTTCTTGATCTCTCTTTAACAAATTTTAGTGGTTTATCGATAAAAAGTGTTGGTAATAACAAATGTCTCACTTAATGGACTTACGAAAGGTATGCATGTAAATGCAAACATATAGATTATATCGATTGGAGTTTACTGGATGTAGCTCTTGATACGCTTACTCCATTGCTGTAGCATTCTACAGCTCCTTGGATAGATGGTGTATCTATAAATACGCTTGGCCAAGGCTCTCTTCGAGAGAGATCTTTCTTGTTCAACCATAACAGATATTTATCGCTCTTTGTGAGGATGGTTCTGTTAGATACATCATAATGATCATTTAAACTCTTCTAGGTATTTGTTAGACACATCCTGGTATTCGTTGGAGAGCTCCCAATTTCTACCTGTAGTGTGTAACTGTCTTCAGAGTGATCTTTATTGTCTTGGAATTAACGCACTCCTTTAAATGAGAAGATAGGGTAGATCCTTTCTAGGATAGCTTCATTGACTTCGTACTTTTTTTCTTGGAGATCTTCCTTACACCATTATATCTATTAGCAGGCTACTTTTATGAGAGAGTGTGCTCCTTTTTCCTAGAGGTGTCACATTACAGAGGAGTTTATTTATTCTGTAAAAAGATAAAGTCAAGAATAGCTACATAGAATACTCTCTTCTTTTTGCTAAAGTTGACACGCATTTGTATTCACTGTTCTGACAATACCTTTCCAATATGTTACTTCCTAAATAGAGTTAAAGATACTAACTTTGCCTGGCCTTTGGTCAGGTACATTTCATAAGAAAGGAAGTAAAGTACGTGTACACTTACATACTACACAGGTAGCATTTAATGTCTCATATAGTAGAATATAATGTGTTTGAAATTTGAACCTCAAAGTGATAGTTACTTAACTGTGCCTTAGTCGATGGGAGAATGAAAATTCTTTTTCAATAATGAGTAAGTTAATTCTTAATATGAATATTGAACTGCAACTATCATTTTTATAAGAGTTCTTTTTGGCCGTTAGGATAGCTGTTGTTCCTTGCAACTAAAGACAAATAGTCGTTTGACTATATTTATCTTTTGTTTGTCATAGTTGATTTAGGAGTGAAATTTGATTCAGATGATCGACTAATCTATTTTAGACACAGTCATATTTTAATTCTATAGCTACAGGCAATAGCTTTTGACATAGCTGATGGCTCATGAGACTATGTTGTATTTTAAGCTGTTAGATAGTCGATGAAAAGATGATATAGTTATTGCTACAGTTCGACTATATACAGACAGTCAATCTTGAGATAAAGATGGCTATGTATTCAACCATCTGTTAAGATAGATGATGTATTCAACTATCTGTTATAATAGGCGATCATTTAGTTCAGTTATATTATCATTGGGATAGCCGATATCCCAACGACTATGTTGATAGATAGGCGTTTGAAAGTTTGAGATAGTCGATTATCCATCGACTATGTAAAGATAGGCAAAGTTACTGCTCATGCGCGTATGTTTGCACCTATATAAATTGTTTCATAAGATAGTCAATATTTAGGTGATGGGTGGGCATATGTTATTAAAGTTTTAGCGACTATCTGAATTCAATGTGACTATATTAGATAGACAATCTTTTAACTGTTGAGATAGGCGATGGTCATGTGCCTATGTGAACTCCCAAGTGGTTTTTATGTGCCTAAGTAAATTTTAGCGCCTACTTGAGCGCCTATGTGAGCGCCTAAGTGGTTTTTATGTGCCTAAGTAAATTTTAGCGCCTACTTGAGCGCCTATGTGAATTTATGCAACTAAGTGAAAACATAGCTGCAGTGTCTATGTGTACTTAGACTAAGTTTACAACACCTACGTGAATAATCTTGAGACTAAGTTATACTTAGAAGAATTTTAGGCATTCTTAACTTTTACAATGCTTTTCTTATGAATACTTTTTGTTGCTTTTAGTGATTTTTGTTCTTATCTGAATTAACCCTGAAGCTTTGTTTTATATGAAGGTCAACCTCAAAGTTTTGTTGTCTAGAAGATCAGAGTTTATAAATTATCATTATTAATTCAAGGTTTTGTTGTCATCAAGATTTATTATCAATTTACTCGAAGGTTTTGTTATTACCAAAATTAATATAAATAAGTGAATGACAGAGTTCAGTTTAACACTCATTGATGAAATTTGAATATGAAGTTATGAAGTGTTAACCCATCAAGGGGCACCAATGGCTTCTTGATAGGTTTGAGGATCATCATCCTCATTGTAGTGTACCATTTGCTTACCATCAATAACCTGTCCAACATATCGATCAGGTTGTCTTGGTACTCTATCTGACCTCCAAACCTTTTGTGTATTTGATTGAACATGTTCCTTAAGTGGGGGCTTATTAGCAGATTTAGTTAGTGTTGATTTGTGTTTCTGGAACTTCTTCCAGATCTATTTTGCTCCCACTGTCTTCCTTAAGGAGATATTCCTTCTCAAGAAAGACTACCCTCTTAGTGACAAACATCTTTGTTCGCTGGGATGATAGAAATAATACCTAAAAGTCAGTTTTGGATACCCCCCAAATTTGTACCGATCTGTCCTTGATTCTAGTTTATTTGGATCATGCCTCTTCACATGGGCTGGACAATCCCAAACTTTAACATGTTTAAGTCTGGTTTCTTCACATGGGGAGAACGTGAGAGAAGGGAGAGGGTGAGGGAGAGAAATGAGAGATAGGGAGAGACAGGAAAAGAAGTTTTTATATATAGAAAATTTAGAATTTTAAAAAATATCAAAAATAGGGGAAAATACTCTCCACGATCCTCGAAAAATGCACATAGACTGGTAACATTCCGGAACTGGAGAACGCAACGGTTCGCCCTACACGGGATTTCGAAGGTCCGATAGATAAAAACACTCGTAAACCGTAAAACTCAATCCGAGACCCACAAAAGTGATCCGAAACCCACGGATCCTGATCCGAAATATATCCAAAAAATCTGAGACATTACAAGACCGGACTCCCTATCTCGGCTAAAGAACAAAAAGACCATTTTCACTCAAGATAGGACATTCCATCCGTCTAGAGAACAAAATGACCCTCTCACTTTGGTTTGGACTTTCCGTCCAGCCAGAGAATAAAAAGACCCTTCAGAATAAAAAGATCCTCCCACTTTGGTTTGGACCTTCTGTCCGACCAAAGAATAAAAAGATGCTTCGACTTTGAGTCGGACCTCTCGCACCGGACAGAGAATAAAAAGACTTTTCTACTGTGGCCCAGACCTTCCGTTTGGAGCCGTTGAATAAAAATACCCATTGCTTTGGCTCAGAATTTTCATCCAAGTCAACAAACAAAAAGACCTCTTTCCTTCGATCCAGACCTTTAGTCTAGATTCGATGAATAAAAGACCCCTTTACTTTGACACTAATCCCGTGTCAATGAATAAATCACGTTAGCTCTCGGCACCCTGTCGGCACTGGCGAATAAACCCTTGGCTTGAGCTTTCTGGCCGAATCAACGAACACGCAAACTCTCCCCATTCCATCGGGCCCATTACAAAGCCTTCGGCTTAGATCTCCCGTCCGAGTCGATGAATAAACAACCCTCTTTAACCCAACACGAGCCGCTAATACAACAACTCTATTATATCTCAAGGTACACCTATTCACCCCCCTTTAGGGTGTACCTGACTACTAACAAGGGGCAAGCTATAGAGAGATGAAGGAACTAGAGGCTTAGGTGAGTAGCTTGCTAGAGGCAAAGAAGGTGGCCATAGTGACAACTACGTAATCCTTTTTCCCTATCTCTATTCCTATTTCTTTACATATTCCCTCACTTTGTATTGCTTTGCCCTTGCATACTGGGGGAGCCATGTATATCCCTTTTACAAACATTATAGGATACTAGGAAGGATGGGTCACGAGCTTAGGAGGACCCGTCTGCATACACAGCGGCTGAAGCAGCTACGTAGGACTACTTTAGGTGACGTGATAGTTCACTGACACCCTTGGGAGTAGCAATACATGTTATGGGAAACTAGCAAGGGACCCCGGTTTGGTGGGATGGCAACCACGAGGGTAACACCAACTATCTAATTGAGCTCCCATGAACTCACCAGGAGTGGGTACACCCTATAAGTGTACAGAGAAGGTGCGTCATTGATAGCAACCTACAAGTGAATGTAATAATTAGCAAAAATAGTACCCAGGGCAATTTTGGATCATCGCCGTCAAGGTACCCCTGCCTGAGTGCACATCCAGTCAACATGCTATCGTTTCCCCAAACTGGAGGGAAGACTTAGATTAGTGTCCATGAATCTCTACATAGAGTAGGCAAACAAAGAAAATGTAATTCCTTCTTTTCTTCCACTGTGAAGATAGAAATCAACCATGGGAAAATCTACATCATGCAGTTCTCTTACTTGTATAAGATGATGTTGGTCCCAGGTTGGTCTACTCTTTCTGCTCCTTCGGATCGCAGTCGGTCTGCAACTGTTGAAGCTACTGATCGATAGCAACAGGGAGTAGATGGGGGTGTCTAATCAGTATCTATGAGAGAAATTGCCTAATCAGTGACTCAAGTTATAGTGGAGATCGAGACCGGAACTAGTGACACAGACGCACCCCAAGGCCCCCCCTCATCCCTACTCATAGGAGACACCCCCCTTGTCCGTCTCCTCTTCTGCCTCCGGCCTAGGGATGTCAAAAATACCCGCAAATCCGATTGCCCGCATTACCCGACCCGTGATGGGTCGGGTAATACCCGAATAAACGGATATGGATTCGGGTTCGGATACGTTTAAAATACTCATTTCATATTCGGATAGGGTATGGATTTAGTGCACTCAAACCCGTACCCGATCCGAACCCGCTCTTAATAACTTATTGTGCATGTTAGGCCTATGATTTTGACTACATGAACCCAATCTGTTGCCCGTCTTGTTGAGTGTGTGAGTTTCGACTTCTTGCTAAAATTATAAGGACGTTTTTATAAAACATAAAAATTACTTTAGAAAGGAAAGAATTGACCGAATTTTTTTTCTAATTCTCATAAATCTCACATTTCTTTGGATGTGAATGTGGACTCGTGCTTTATGGACGGATACGGATATCGCGGATATATCCATACCCGTGACGGATATACCCATATCCATACCCGCGAAAATAATATGGTACTATCCGGGTATGGTATTAGTAAAATTTTCACGGATAGGATATGATATTGGTGTACCCGAGCCGAACCCGATCCATTGACATCCCGGCCTGCACACAGATGCCCACACAACATTCCTCTCCCCTCCGGCCAGCACACAAACCCCCCTTTTCCTCTCCCCTTCGGCCTCTGGCCTATACACAGACTACCCCCCATCGTCCCTCTCCCCTCCGGCCTGCACACAGACCACCCTCATCCCTCTCCCCTCCGGCCTCAAGTCTGCACACAGACCCTCCCCCCATCGTCTCTCTCCCAACCGACCTGCACACATACCCCCCCCCCCCCTCTTCACAATGGGAGACGGACAAGAAAGAGGAAGAAGAAGAGGATGAAGGAGGAGAAGACCAGGTAGGTCTACCACTGCCGGAGAGAAAGAGGAAGAAGGAGAGGAGGAAGACATAAGATAGATGGAGCCTAAGGGTGATGTTAGGAAGAAGAGGAGGAAGAATGAGAAGATGAGATTCCGGCCACCGGAGAGGAGGAAGAAGCAGACGAGGGGATTCCAACCGGGTGAGAAAGAAGAGGACGAGAAGAAGGAACAGACGTGATTTGGGGGACAAGAGTCGAGAGAGTGAGTTTTAGGTCGAGCCAGGGGGGAAATGTCGGGTGCCAAAATTTATAGTACATTCCCGCTTTTAGAATTTCAACCTATTCCCACGCTTTTTTTTTTTTTTTTAGTTTTTAGAGAAGCAACGTATTCGTACGTTGAGATAGAAGCTAAACAAATCCTAGGGTCTTCTCCCACAATCACTCAGGAAGCGTAGGTACACGTTGACTTTTCCGACGTTTCGTACGTAATCAACGAAATATAGGTTGCATATATACCTGCATAAAGAAGAACCATCGGTACACCTAGTTATGGAAATTTTAAAGTGTCGGTAATAGTGATCTTTACCCATGCTTTACCTAGCTGTAGGTAAAATCCATGGGTATAGGATCGGTTTGTTGTAGTGTGAATATCTCTGACATGTTCCCAATGTCACACATATGTTCTCTGGAGGGTTATTGGACTCTGCAGTAGCTTAAAAGAACCTAGCAAATAGCAGGGGGCCGGTGGACTTGAAGAGGAACTTCTTTAAATTTTCCACTTCAGTTCCTAAAAGGGTTCTAAATTGTCAAGCTTGTTCCCAAAAGGGTGCACCTGGATTCTTCTTGTTTCCCATGAGGCCTCATATAGAATTAATGGATTAGCATAGGCCACATGCAACTCATCAAGATGAAGAAAGGGGAGGTGAGGAGTGGAAATAAATGAAAGTGAGGATCCCAAGAGAAGGAATGCCATGTGGGATTTCAGGGGGACATAGTCAAGATAGAGATGCAGTTTATCAATATTAATTAGACAATGCAATTGCCCGTCTGTTCCTGTCTGAAACAGTGCCCCGTAGAAATTTATTAGTCTTCCAGCTGGGTGTGGACATGGGGAAGTCATTGCCCTGGGGATTATGGGTGAACAAAGCAGTAGGGAAGGCCAAGAAGTTTGGATTATTTAAAAATTGCCAGAATGTCAACTGTGTGGACAAAAGAAATTGAAGGGAATTGAAATTGGAGGTCTATGCATGTCGATCTCCTCAGGGCCAAAAGGTATGATGTTGCATATTATATATATCATTCGGATGCATCACCGACAGAAACATATGTATCAAACTAAACTGTTCAATCTGATGATCCATATAGCACATGGCATGATCATGGGCTACTGTTAATTGGAGCATGGGTTTGTTGTCTACATTCGTGCATGGCTTACACACTCATGAATAAAGCTTTAATCATGCACGTTTCGGGTTCCTGGAGGTTTCTGGCCGGGGTGATTAAGATGATCATAATATTACTCCATCCTATCCTTTTTGTTAGGCCAAAGGAGAACAATGGTGGGGACAGGAACAGAGCATGGATGTGCACGCTCAGCTTCGTATTTCTAATTAAAACCATGAGAACCTCGCCTGCGTGCGTGCCACAGAGTGGCATCATCCATGTGTCCAAGGAGAGGTTTCGCTGCTTGCTGGGACACCGCATTTATTGAAACCCCCCCCATGTGGCTCCCTTCTCACTGAGCTAGCTCTAAATCTCAGTGGGTCAGTGTTTACGATCGAGATACCAAAGTTGCAGGAGGAAGAAATTAAGTAAAAGGGAAACAACCTCATAATTAATTAACACTATGAAAGATATATAATAACCAGATGATGATATTAACTTCGTGATCTTTAGAAAGATCCATGAAGATATATATGAGTATATTCTGGCCTCTTTTTGGAAGTGCATGCAAATAGAGATTATAATTAGGTTTCTGAGATAAGTCATCCATTATGGTCAATTATTGGTTCGGTATAGATAATTAACCAGTTAGAATAATGAATGCCCTCCTTGAAGGTCCATGCTTGGTATCATTTTCGACCACTTTTGATTAATTTCGTTGCACTCTCTGATAATTTAGCATGTGTTAATTATATGCAAAAACAATCTAATTAAGTGTCATCCGTCGACGGCAAATTTGGAGCAAGTGGGGGTATGAAAATTCTACCTTCGTGCTTTGGGGTGGGGAAGGTGTACTCCAGCATGAAGTTAAGAATTCTTAATTAGGACGTACATATATACACCACAGCTGTTGATAATTCCATGAGGTCGATTATATATGAAGACCCTTTGCTGCTCCATTGATTAAATAAACTGTGACCTTCAGGCCGCCATTAATTGACAGTAACATATTAATTAAGACAGGCCATCCCAATTATATGACTCGCGTAATTAATCTCCTCATGATGCATGCTACTCTCCTAATTAATTAAAGATGGTCGATCTGGGACTAATTAATTTCGGTTGGAAATAATAAAACACAACAACATGGGCAGGAGCTAGCAAATCTACAGCACTTAACTTGTAACATCATATTCATTTGAGTTCCTGTACAGCAACTATTAAAAATAGTTGTCATGTCCCATACTGTACGCATTTCAATGAGAGATGTGTGGCGATGTCGTCTTAGGTGATCTGATGGCCAACAGCTGCGGGGTCCTTGTGAAAGCTCTGAAACTGTGGAGTTCTCACGTGGATCCTTCCACACCATGTAGCTCAAAATCTTTCATCAATCATTGCATCCATGCTTTTGCTGACGCGCGCGGTCATGTAGACACCAACAACACCTCATGTTCCCTTTGTCTTCCTTGTGACTGCATGGGGTTTGGAAACCAAAACCACCAATCTGTCGTTAAGTTCAAAGGTGTCCTCAAGTTATTAGGATACTTTCTGCATCGATCTGCGACGGGGGTTCCCCAGAGTTTTGAGAGATATAATGGTCTCAGATCGAGATGGGGTGGGTCTATTTAGAAATATGCACGGCACAGCACAGCGATCTTAATTAGAAGGTGTGGGTGGTTAAGGTGTAAACCATGCATTAATGTCAATCAAAAAAAAAATCCTCAAAAGTAATAAGATATGTGAAAGGGATTCTCAATGCTCTTCAGATCATTTGGATCTCTTATTTTTCAAAAGCCTCTTTTACAGATGATATCACTGATCTCAGATTTTCAGCCATCAGCTTATGGGGGGGAGGGAGAGAGAGAGAGAGAGAGAGAGAGAATATGATGCTCAATACTCGCTTTATCCGAAAGCAGACCAACCGGATTTTTTTTTTGAAAGATCTCGAGTGATCTTACAGGTGATTTCCACTAATGTCTATGGAACTTTTAACACTCTCCTTCGCTATTCGAAGTCCACATATAATACATCCAAAGTAAATGGATAAATTTGTTGATGCCCAATGTAGTTCATATGTTTAATTTACAAATGAGATTCTGAAAGCCCGATATATATATAAATTTTTAAAAACACGTTTTCAAACACATTTTCATAATCAACTTTGGTCAAATCTGCATTTTTTATTTTTATTTTTTAAAATGTCTCCCAATGCTGTCTACAATGATATTAGTGTTGGATGCAAGAGTCACAAAAGTCATAATGCTCATTGGGATGTAAGGAGAGGCTTCAGAGAGGGAGCTGGCTTGGGATTTTGATGGACAGAATGCCTCTTGGGTTGGATTTTATGGGAGTGCATTTATAGGGGAATCTGCAGTCTTGTTGCCTGGAGCACATGGGAGAGGGAGCCATACTTTTGGCAGGTGTGGGAGTGCAAGGCTTGCATGTGCTGGCATGTGCACCTCCAGAACACATTCCCCCACTCCTGTTTTTGCATTACAAATCATTTGAGTTTGTCCCTGCCACAGCATCCAAATACCACCTCTAGGATTCTGCCCTTTGGTTCCTTGTGTGTCCCCTAGTGAGCACTCACTGTTGTTATCAGTAATATTATTGCGTAATCTTGTGGGCTTCCGACCTTTTCTTCCGTAGCCTTCAATAATTTCTCCTTGGCTGGCTTCCACATGTCATAGGCAGGGTGTGCACACACTGTGCCTTGTGGTCCTTAACTGGACATGGTGAGAGGGATTCTTGGCTTTTCTGCTCTTCACAGCTATTCCCCAACATTCCAGGTGCTTAAATGGTTCCCCCAGCAGCCGCTGTTCTTTCCAACATCAGAGAACCTGAGGAGTTGCAAGGCGAGGTACCGGCATATTCACTTTCCCCTGCACTACCTTCTTTTCTCATCATCTTCTTTTGACGTTCAACTCCATGGCTTTCGGATTCCTTCCCCTTCAAGTTGTTCTTGGCTCCTTTCTGTACTTTGTGTTCTTCATTTCCTTGCTATTACCCTGAGGCCACCAACTTGGTTGTGAGATATGGTACTTCAAAAGCTTGGAGAATCATGTATTGGTTTGCGAATCGGGGTAGCTGCTGCTGCTGCTGCTGCTGTAGCCATTTGTTATGTGCATATTGTAGTTGTTTGTAGTATTCTCTATTGCTTACTTCGTTGGATTATTAATGTTTCTTCCTGTTGTAGCTGAAAACTGTCTCCTTACCTGTCTACTCGAGGGAGGAGAGCATATATATATATGCCTTTAATGTTACTATAAATATACAACTTGTGTCAAGAGTTACTACCGTGGAATTTTAAGGACATAATTAAGTCGCTTCAGCAGCGACATTGGCCTTTCCATAACTTGAGTGATAATTAACAGCATCTCATATCTTCTCTCTTCTCACAAGTGGCTTGTTCGGCAGGGCGTACAGGTGCTGCTGCTCGTTCGTTTGCTCAGATGGATGGGATGGAGGGAATATGGAAATACCAGCGCGTGTACACATTTGAACCCAATAATGTGGTCATGCTCGCCAACTTCTCTCGTAACTATGTTGCTTACCTACTGCCTGCTCTTCTCAAGGTCAGCATAGTTGGGTCATGTCGGAGGATCAAAAGCCAGGAAATGGAGAAGCTTGTGAGGTCAGAAGTGGACATGGCGCTGGCTCTATCTGCCAGCGGGTGTGCTTGGGGCCGTGCTCTGAAGCAGAAACTTGAACAAGGTGTGAACACAAGGAAGCTCCACAAGAGCCCCACGAAGCAACCGCCGGTCTCTTCTGCTCTTCCTTTCAGTACTTGCAACCAGAATAATGCGCTTAATTACATGATCTTCACCGAGCTCTGGACGGCGCCATTCATCTTCATCGCTAGGCCTTTGCCTCCCATCAGTTCTCCGATGACTGCGAAGCGGAGCTTCAGGTTGCGCAAGGCAAGAAAGCCAAAGAGATCATATCGTTCGACCTTGAGCTCTAGGAGGGCGCTGCCAAGAGGGGATGAAGAGCTGCATCACTGCGTGAGGAGCCTGAGGAGTGTTCTACCGGGTGGGAGTGAGATGGGCGTGAACGAGTTGCTCTCCGAAGTGGGAAGCTATGTCATGTGCCTCGAGTTGCAGGTGAGCATCCTCAGATGTCTTCTCAATTAAGTAACAGGGAATGTGAGCCGGGTGAAGAGGCATCCCCCTGCAGATGCTGTTCTTGTGATGATGTGGATGCAGAGTTAAAATGGAGTCTTCCGGTACTACGTCCGATCGACTACGTAGAGCTGCCCTCCTTTTGGTTTCACCCATTGTCTGGTGAAGAGTGGGGAAGATCCCCACCACAGTTTGATGTCCAGTTGTAGTGACTTTAGGAAGCTGCAGGTGCTGTCATGATGTTGCATTCTGATTGTAATATGTGTGCTTTTGAACTCGCTATATATTTGTCTAGTTCAAGGTTGGTCTAAGTGAAGTTTCCACTTGTACTTCTTTTTATTTATTTATTTTTTTTGGCCCTTTTTCTTCGGTGTGGTGTGGCATGTTGTCTGTGACTGTGAGGAGCTCCTAGTGAGAGGTTTTTGAGTGAAGTTGTAAACAACTCTCAATATGATGGCAACCTTCATAGTTTATTTACTCGTCTTCTGTTGGAGCTTGAGTGTCTGCACGTGGGTTTGAATCAGATCTCATCCAAATCAAAAATTAATTGGAAGAGTGACATGCTTGCATGCTCAGATTGCATCGTTTTAAGATATCCATGGCATTACATTAAATGGGATGTTGCAATCATTTGATTTGTGTTGGACAATGGATACTGTTGGCAATATTGGGAGTATTATATCATAAGGAGGAGAAGGCAGCAAGTTCCTCCTTTTCCCAAGGAAGATAGTATCTGAATGCTTCCTTTCCGAAGGTGAACCTTTCTTATTAATTAATCAATGAGAAAAGACACCCACATTAAAAAAATAAATAAAAGAGAGAAGGAATGGGAGACACATCCTTGGGTCAATAAAATAATACCTGGAACAATAAGATACATGGTAGAAGTTGTACATATCTGTGGGCAAGAATCCTTTCAATCAAAACCTTTTGATCCTTTTGTCGGAAAAGAGTAATTAGGGCACATCCGACAAGGGACACCTGTAACTTCCAACGTGATTGATTCACTTGGGTGGAGTATTAACATCATGTGAAATGCTCACCATTAATTCTGTCCTGGTAATCATAATTTTAATGTCCTCTTCCCCTTCTCTAGGGTAGTTTGGACTTCTCATTAGTTGACATCGGCCATACAGAATATGATTAAAATTATTGAGTAAAAGATTCTTCACAATGGAAACTTCACCGTCCTCACTCATGTTAGAAGACGACGATGAACAGATCATAAATATAAAAATAAAGATGCACAAAAAGAGAGAGGAGAAGAGAAGAAAAGCGCGCAATAGAGAGAGAGACAACAGACAGGGATCTATGTGGTTTGGTTGGACTGATTGCCTCCCTCCACGGAACCTTGGTCCGCTTCTTTCTTTGCATTAACACCAAGAGCAAAGATATAACTGCGACAATATGACTCTGATATTCACCTTTTTAGGTTGTCAAAGTTAGGGTAGACCTATTCCCAATACATCATATATATATATAGGAACTCTTGACACTATCCGACAAATATTATCTAATCATTACGTGAGAATATTCCACCAATTATTGGCCATTTCTAATAATTGGTTGCAACGACGATAACACCCTTATCCATACTCCTAACCATACAGAAATGCCACATGCATGCCTAGGATGAATCGTCCGCTTTCTGGCTGGGTCCCACCTGATGTTCAGTCTTCTTTGTCTGAATTTATGATTTACATGATGTATTGCCTAAGCTCTTCATCTGCCTTTGTCATTTTGCGACTTAGTTGTTGTATCGTTTAAGTCACCTTTCACTTAGATGTTATTTCATCTAACACACGTTCCACTTAGATGATGATCCGTCTACGTCACTTTCTATTTAGATGATGTATCTTCTAAGTTATCTTCAGCTTCCAACTTAAACGATGCTTCGACTTAGATGATGCTTCGTCAAAACTACTTGTACTTCATCTAACTTGAGCTTCATCTATGTTGTACTCAGACGATCCATCGTCTAAAGCCCTTAAACTACATTAGCCATTGAATATTCATTCTTTTGAAGAATATGAGTCGCATCTCAATAAATCTTCACCGTAAGGAATATTCACACTCTCTTTACACTAGATAGCACTTGGTGATGTGGAGCAAATCCAAGCAGTGTTTAAATGTCTCTACTATGATCCTTGGCCATCACCTTCACAATATCAATTTCTCCAGCACTAAGTAATTCCCTTATCTTGTGAAACCTCACACTACAACTGAACTACCTGTTGACCCACACCAAGTTATGTTAACAATCCCTTTAACCACAAAGCTTCCTTGACTGCCTCTATCACTACCATATATTCTACCTTAGTCGTAGATAGTACTGTCACTGTTTGCAACATAGATCTCCAATAAATAGGTCCACCACCCAAAGTAAACACACACCCTGTTGTAGACCTCTTGTCATCCAGATCTCCAACTAGCGTAGTCAGTATCTACATACCCCATGATTGAAACACTTTTGTCATTTTCTGTATCGAACTGAATCTCATGATCTGGTGTTCCCTTCAAGTACCTAAACACTCATTTCATAGCTTGCCAATGCTCTTTACCTGGATTAGCCATGAACTTGTTGATCACACTTATTGCATAAGCAAGATCAGGACTAATACATACCATGGCATACATTAGGTATCTAACTACATTTGCATAAGGAACTTTTAGCCTCTCATTCACTTCAGCTTTTGTCTGTGGATCATGTGCAACATATAACTTAAAGTGACAGGTCAAAGGTGTACCTACTAGTTTGGCATTACTCATGCCAAATCTCTCCAACACCTTTTGGATGTATCCGTTCTGAGAGACCTTAAGCTTCCTTACTTTCTTGTCTCTAGAGATTTCTATCCTAAGAATCTTTTTAGTAGCACTTAGATCCTTCATTTCAAACTTCTTGTTCAACAATGATTTTAGATGATTAATACTATCCATGCTTTTAACAGCAATCAACATATCATCTACATACAACATCAGAAAAATATAGGTATCATTTGTAAGTTTTTTAAAATAAATGCAGTAATCATACTCATAGTGGGTATAGTCAATGTTTAAAATAAATGTGTCAAAATACTTATACCAATGTCTAGGTGACTGTTTTAGCCCATACAGTGACTTTGTCAACCTACACACCAGATTTTCCTTTATAACCACCTTAAATCCTTCTGGTTACTCCATGAAAATATGTTCCTCGAGCTCTCCATGCAAAAAAGTGGTCGTGACATCCAACTGTTCTAGATCCATATTTAGCTGGGACACCATGGCTAATAGAATTCTAATAGACATATGCCTCACAATTGGTGAGAATATTTCATTGTAGTCTATCCCTTCTGTTGAACCCCGTGCATGACAATTTTGCATTAAGGAATTTTGATGATGACCAAATATCATGTGACAGTGATTTATGTGAATATGAGTGTGTTTGACTCAAGGTAGTTTAAATAAATACATGGTCTTATTTAAAGGATAGGTGAATGAGTTGATATCTGGCCTTTTGGCATGGCCTTTTGGCATGGATTAATGAATTGTTGATTGATATACATGGTCTTATTTTTGTTCATACAAGAATGGCATCCCTTCATTCATTGGCTCTTCACTGAAAGGACTAATATGGCTATGGCTTTTTGTGCAGGACACAGTTGAGGGAAGATGGTTCATAATTCACATTCATTAGATTCTTTTTCTTAAAATGTGGATGATATGGTTAATTTAGTCTTTTTGATATATGAATGTCAGGGGTACTTGTGCAGAATTAAATTGAACCTTGCAACTCTTTTTGAACTGTGCACACCATGTGCGCATGGTGAGAACTTGGCCGGTGATGGTAATGTTTGCTGCCACTGAAGGTGCTCTTGGTGATGGAATCAAGATACAGGTTTAAGTTTGCTGTCAGATGCCCTTAAAGCATCCATCTAACTTTTTATCATGATCTGAGCTACCAATGGTAAGAATTTGGATTTGGAATGTTAGCTGGTTGAAGAAAATGGGTAAGCATTGTTTAGAACCTTTATTGTTCATTTAGAACCCTTGTTTATTAATTCTTTAGAACCCCTCTTTCATTGAATTGCAACCTCAGGTAAAAGTGTCGACTCTTAGAGTCGACATATTTTCCCTTGTTTTATGCCTATTGCATGATTAGACGAAGTGGGATGAAAGTGTCGACTCCTTGAGTCGACTCATTATCCCAGTCGCTTTGGCTGTGTGTTTTTTAGTAGTCTGGCAAAAAGTGTCGACTCAAGGAGTCGACACTTATTTGCTGGAGTTCTGTCTGAAGCATTTTTCAGGTTCGCAGGCAGGAAGTGTCCTGTGTTTTTCTTCTATAGGCCGACTGAAAGTGTCGACTCATTGAGTCGACACTTTCAGCGACCGTGTTTCGCGCCGGTTCGCACGGGCTCGTTACCCTAAACATTATCCGCACCTTTTGTCCCCCTCTATGATTGGTCCATGGCTGAATATCTCCTCCACGTGTCCTCCATTCATATTGGTATATATACCTTGAGATTAGGGCGTCTTGAAAGACAAGAAAAAGGGTGTTTACGTTTTATCCGTTCTTTCTGTGCAAGGGAGCGTGCGGCTGCGAACCTGCCTCTTCCCTTTCGATTTGGTGGCTGAAGATCGATGATATGAGGTGGAAATCGTCAACCATTACCTGTTCATGCTAAGAGCTGCGTGTTTTGAGTAAGGGGAGTCGTAGACGGTCATCCAATCCGCTGGGACTTCAAGCAATCGTCTCTAACTCCGTGAAGGGATGATGAAGCTACATTAGACGAGTTGAAAGGGGGAGAAAAATCATTTAAATGCTTCATTCTCTGATTTCTGCAATTAGCTTTGCTTCTTTTTGAATATCCTTTGTATATATGACTCTAGATAACATCTCTCGTGTGTGTGGTTGTGCAGCCAAGCTCGGCTACGTAAGTGTGGGCTGTGCTTACATCACATGTGTGTGTGCCTCATATCTATTGGAGTTTAATCCTCACGCTGTGAGAGGTGGACGTAGGGGACACAGTTATGGACCCGAACCACCTAAAAATCGCGTGTTCATATATGTGGTTTGTCTTGCATTATCGATCTCGTGTGGGCTCTACGGATATACGAGTGAATCCTTTTTTATTTTATGTTCAGAAATTGGCTGTTATCGCTTTTGTTGCTTTCACGAGTGTGATTTGAATCGAGGCGAGAGAGAGGTTAGTTGTTCATCTCCATTGCATTAAAATTCTGTGCTTTGTTTTTTAGGGGTGCTAGACAGTAAATTTTTTTTGTCAAAATTTTTATTGGTAATCAATTCACCACTCCCCTCTTGATTACCATTCGCCTAGGTACAACACCTTTTTTCTGTGAGTATCCTTTGATCACCAATCTTACCTTGTACCTTCCTCTTTCTTTATCTGATGTTATCTCCTTCCTGTATATCCACTCGCACCCAATGACCTTCTTTCTTTTAAGGAGCTCTTCTAGCCCATGTCTGATTCTTATGTAAAGATATCATCTCTTCCATCATAACTTCAATCCATTTTTCTCTTTCTGGATAAATTATAGTATCCTGAAAAGAACTTGGATCTTCACAATTACTATGGGCAAAATAGACTATATCCTCAAAGCCATACCTTATTGGTGGTCTAATGGCTCTCTTGGGTCTTCCCGAAGAACTCTCTAACTGCTCTTATGGTTACTGTTGCTGAGGATTTTCTAAAGTTTCCGCTTGTGTTGTGCCTTCTGTTCATGAGCTATGGTCGAGCTTCACTTGCACTCTGGATCCCTCTGCATCTACATGTGCATCTACCTCAGTGCAATTTTTTCTGCCAGTGTGTTCTATATTCTCTTTGAGTACAGATGTCTCATCAAACACAACAGCTGCACTAACTCTCACTTTCTTATCTTTTGGATCCCAGAACTTGAACCCCTTTACTCCTTTTTGTATCAATGAAGATACATTTCTTAGATTTTGGGTCCAGCTTGGATCGTTGCTTACTCTAGATTTGTGCATATGCTGGACATCCAAAAATTTTAGATCTGTGTTGGATATCTCCTCCCCTCTCTAGACTTCCTCAGCAACTTTCCTATCCAACTTTGCCGAAGGTGACCTGTTAACCAGATAACATGCTGTGTTTATTAATTCAGCCTAGAAAGACTTGGGCAAGTCAACCTATAGTCTCATACATCTAACTCTTTCAAGTAGTGTTTGGTTCATCTTTTCTGTCACCCCGTTCTGTTGTGGGGTACTAGGAGTTGTAAACAACCTTACAATCCCCTAATTCCTATAGAATTCCATGAACTCATGTGTTGTGTATTTTATACCATTATCAGACTTTAAACATTTCACTTGTCTACTAGCCTGCTTTTCAACCCTAGCCTTCCGCTGCTTAAACTTGGTGAACACTTCTAATTTTTGCTTCATGAAGTAAACCCATACTTTCCGTGAGTAGTCATTTATGAATCTCACAACTACACCTCCTAATGATGAGATTGACACCGATCCCCAAACCTCTGGGTGTACTAATTCTAAAACCTCCTTACTTCGATGTGTAGAAGTCATAAATTAGGCTATGCAATATTGTTTTCCCAGTACACAAAATTTATAAAAATATACTTTGCAAGATTTTACCCCTGGCAACAACTTCTTCTTGTGGAGCTCCATCATACCTCTCTCACTCATATGACCCAGCCGCATATGACATAGAGTGATATCCTCAGTGCTGCTTTCTGGTGAAGATGATACAACGGCATTGCCTAAACTGTACTCCCACATAGTCTGTACAGATTGTTCTCAGTCTGCTTCCCTTTCATAACAACCAGAGCACCTTTATTGACTTTGAACAAGTCACTATCTGGAGTTGCTAACAGCCCAAGTCTAGACTTCTCTAAATAACCTAGAGATATCATATTCTTTTTCAGTTCTAGAACATGTCTGACATCTCCTAGTGTCCTGATGACACCATAATGCAACTGGACTCTGATGTTCCTATTTCCGACCACTTTGTAGGGGTGATCATCACCTAGCATAACTGCTCGACCATCATAGCTCCTGTAGGTATCGAACCATTCCCTATGTGAACAGTAATGGAATGAACATCTCGGATCCATGGTCGAATATGTAAGAAAATGATCATTACCTGATGATGCTACCAGTAGCTCTGCATCATCTGCTGACACTTCTACATCACCAGATCTGCCTGCTACTACACTTGCTGAAATAGCCTGAACTACTCTCTTTCCCTCCATTTCTACTTTAGCAGAGAATAATCTCTTTTGCAGTCTCCCTTCTGATGATCTGATTAAACTTGTTGATGTGTTGAATTAGATCTCCCCCTTCAATCATCCGAAGATTGTACAACTCCTTCTTCAAGAATAACTTTTTGGTGACGCTATTGGCCACATACAGTGTCTCCAATTTTTTTCATAATCCCTTTGTTGTCTTCTTTGTCATCACATCATACAAGATTGAGTCTACAAGACACATCCGAATTGTACTGAAAGTAATCTGCTCCAGTTCCTCCCAATTCTCCTCGTCCATTTTTGCAGGCTTCTCTCCTGTCAAGACCCTGCTAACTCTATGTTGAATCAGTAGATCCTTCACTCTCATCTGCCATAAACCAAAATTACATTTATCATCGAACTTGTCGAACTCAACCTTCATCAGTCCACTCATCTTTGATCTTGTATTATAGATCTGTGTAGAAACTATCGCTCTCATACTAATTTGTTAGGCAAAAACTTCTTTATAGCGGAAACCTCACCGTCCTCACTCGTGTTAGAAGGTGATAATGGCGGATCACAATTATAGAAATGAAGATGCACATAAAGAGAGAGGAGAAGAGAAGAGAAGAGAAGAGAGAGAGAGAGAGATAATAGGGATTTGCGTGTTTCAGTTAGCTAAATTGTCTCCCTACATCCACAGAACTTTGGTAAGTTTTATTCTCTGCACTAATGCCAAGAATAGAGATAAAGGTGCCGCAGTCTGACTCTAAGATTCACCTTTTTAGGTTATCAAAGTTAGGATAGTCCTATTCCCAATATATCATATATATATAGCAATCTTGAGTACTACCTCACAAATATTCCCTAATCATTATATGAGAATATTCTTCCAATTATTGGCCCTTTCCAATAATTGATTACAACGACAAGGACACCCTTTTTCAGACTCTTGACCTTATAGAAACATCACACGTATGTTTAGGACGAATCGTCCACTTTCTACCAGGGTCCCACCTAATGCTCAATCTTATTTATCTGGATTTATGGCTTAGACGTGTATCATCTAAATTCTTCATCTGCCTTAGTCGTTTTGCGACTTAGCGGATGTATATCGTCTAAGTCACACCTTCCATTTAGATATTGTTCCGTCTAAATCACGTTCCACTTAGACGATGATCTAGCTAAGTCATTTTCCACTTACACGATATATCGTCTAAGTCACCTCAACTTCCAGCTTAGATGATGCTTCGACTTAGATGATATTTCATCTAAGTTACTTGTATTTCATCTAACTTGGGCTTCGTCTATCTTGTACTTAGATGATCTATCATCTAAAGCTCTAAAACCCCTAAATTATGTCAATCACCGAATATTTATCCCTTTGAAGAATACAGAGTCACATCTCAACAAAAACATTGTTAGTTGGCAGACCGCATATTTTGTCCTCTATTCCGGTAAGACATTGGGTGTATTCGATGCATACTTTTTATATATTTCAGCTTAATCATTTTTGAAAGATAATAAATCTTATAATTAAGCAGTATGTAATTTTTTTCACTTTCACTTTCCACCGATACCTCGGATAGAATCGAAGGAGTTAACCTCCAAGTACAAATACAATGACAAGGGTTTATTTATAACGTGAAAAGATTTTGGGGATTCAGGAAAAGTTTTTTTCTAAAAAAATGTTTTTGGTTAATTAAGAGATTAAACTCCAGGTACAAACAATCTTAATTAGTGGGAAATTTTTAAGTTTTAAACTAAAATATAGTTGTAATATCACATTCTTCTATTTGTTTTATACTTTGCTCAGATAAAAAAAATCTAACATTTCATCACTGTATCAAAGCTTATGATAATAATCACTATCCAAATATAAAAGCTAAATCAGCCTCCAGGACGTGTCATAGAATGCTCTTCGTCGGTTAGAATAAAAGGATATATATATATATATATATATATATATATATATATATATATATATAACACCACATGCACTAGACTCAATTTAAAATTTTGAGATAGTCCGATATCTGAGTAGCTAGGTAAGAAACTTGTATTGTTTTCCTGTGATTACGTGGTAAACTGTACGTGGCTTATATGGCTGTTTTGAAGATTTGTGTTTGTTGTGCTCAGACACATCTTTAAAAATGAGGATCGATGGTAAAAGTAGGGGTGTCAACGGATCTGTTAGATCCAAAATCCGATCTGAATCTGAAAAAAAAATTAGATTCGGAGCATCTCATTTGATTTGAAACGGGGCATTCGTACGGATCCGGGGTGACATTTTTTTATTCGAAATCCCTCCTATCGGATCGGGTTTTCGGGGCGCCATAATATCCCTCCTTTCGGGGCGAGCAAATGCCCTTCGGCTATTGCGAAGCCATTCGGCCCTCGGCGCGCAGCGGCCTCCTGCTCCCATCTCCACCTCGCTCTCCTTCCGCTCCTCTCGCTAGGGCTCCAACGGCGGCATCTCACGGCGGCGATCTCCTCGACCACCTACGACGGCGACGGCACCTCGCTCTCCTTCGGCTGACGGCGATCTCCTCGACCACCCGTGACGGCGACGGCACCTCACTCTTCTTCGGCTCCTCTTGCTAGGGTTCCAGCGGTGGCATCGCATCTCCTCAGCCACCCGTGACGATGAAGACACCTCGCTTTCCTTCGGCTGACGGCGATCTCCTCGGCCACCCACGAGAGTGACAGCACCTTGCTCTTCATCAGCTCCTCTCTCTAGGGTTCCAGCAGTAGCATCATCTCACGACGATTTGGCATTCGGCGGCCTCCTCCGGCCTCCCATCCCCACAGCGCTACGCCGCTACCCTTCTGCTCCTCTCTCTAGGGTTTCAGCAGCGGCTTCTCGACGACGATGATCTCCTTGGCCACCTGCGACCCCGACGGCATCTCAACGACGGCGATCTCTTCTTCAGTTCCTTATCTGTTCTTGTGGGTAGGGTTTCTTTTTGGAAAAGTTCTAATCTTTCCCCCATTTCGGATTTTCTATATTGTTAAAGCTTTTGCTTGACGATGTGCGTGATGGCTCGTTTAGTTGGATGCTGTGAGGGTTTGCTTCGTTTGTGGTATTTTTGGTGGTTTTGTGCTCGTGATGGAGCGTTCTGGTGGTGTTCTTGTCTGATATTTTGGAATATGTCTTGGGCCCCTTTAGTGTTAAGGATAATCATGGTGGTGAAACCTTATAATTTTATTTCAAATATTTGCTGAGAAGAGACGAGCTGGAGCTGCAAGGATCAGAGAGAGAGATAATAGAGATTTACGTGTTTCAGTTGGCCAAATTGCCTCCCTACATCCCCAGAACTTTGGTCAGTTTTCTTCTCTGCACTAATGCCAAGAATAGAGATAAAGGTGCCGCAGCCTGACTCTGAGATTCGCCTTTTTAGGTTATCAAAGTTAGGATAGTCCTATTCCTAATACATCATATATATAGCAACTCTGAACACTACTCGACAAATATTCTCTAATCATTACATGAGAAGATTCTCTCAATTATTGGCCCTTTCCAATAATTGATTACAACGACAACAACACCCTTTTTCAGACTCCTGACCTTATAGAAACATCACACGGATGCTTAGGATGAATCATCCACTTTCTACCTAGGTCCCACCTGATGCACTGTCTTCTTTGTCTGGATTTATGGCTTAGACGATGTATCATCTAAGTTCTTCATATGCCTTTATCGTTTTGCGACTTAGCCAATATATCGTCTAGGTCACACCTTCCACTTAGACGTTGTTCCGTCTAAATCACGTTCCACTTAGACGATGATCTAGCTAAGTCACTTTTCACTTACACAATGTATCGTCTAAGTCACCTCAACTTCCAGGCTTCCAGCTTAGATGATGTTTCGACTTAGACGATATTTCATCTAAGTTACTTGTACTTCATCTAACTTGAGCTTCGTCTATCTTGTACTTAGATGATCCATCGTCTAAAGCTCTAAAACCCCTAAATTATGTCGATCACTGAATATTTATCCCTTTGAAGAATACGATTCACATCTCAACAAAAGCATTGTTAGTTGGCAGACCGCATATTTTGTTCTCTATTCCGGTAAGACATTGGGTGTATTCGATGCATACTTTTCATATATTTCAGCTTAATCATTTTTGAAAGGTAATAAATCTTATAATTAGGCAGTATGTAGTTTTTTTCACTTTCACTTTCCATCGATACCTCGGATAGGATCGAAGGAGTTAACCTCCAAGTAAAAATACAATGACAAGGGTTTATTTATGAACGTGAAAAGATTTTGGGGATTCAGGAAAAGTATTTTCTAAAAAAATGTTTTTGGTTAATTAAGAGATTAAACTCCAGGCACAAACAATCTTAATTAGTGGGAAATTTTAAACTAAAATATAGTTGTAATATCACATTCTTCTATTTGTTTTATACTTTGCTCGGATAAAAAAAATCTAACATTTCATCACTGTATCAAAGCTTATGATAATAATCACTATCCACATATAAAAGCTAAATCAGCCTCCAGGACGTGTCAGAGAATGCTCTTCGTCGGTTAGAATAAAAGGATAAATATATATATATATATACACCACATGCACTAGACTCAATTTAAAATTTTGAGATAGTCCGATATCTGAGTAGCTAGGTAAGAAACTTGTATTGTTTTCCTGTGATTACGCGGTAAACTGTACGTGGCTTATATGGCTGTTTTGAAGATTTGTGTTTGTTGTGCTGAGACACATCTTTAAAAATGAGGATCGATGGTAAAAGCTTCTTGGAATATGGGATCTTTGGGTTTCTACGCACTGCTGGTTACATCGTTGTCATCTTGAATGGAAACGAGAAAGGTAGAAGAGAGCTCCGTCCCTATGGATCCTATATATATCTAATGGCTTCTCTAATGATTAGAAGAGCTGCTTCTATTGATGATTAATTAATTAGTCGACCTCTAATGGGGTCTTGTAATCATCGTTAGATCAAGGTACGTGGAACAGGTTCCCATGATGAGGGGATCCACATCCGGTGGTCCTTTATAACGATGTATGACTGGGCATCGTACGTGGATCTAATTATTCATCAGATCAGTAGCCGCTGATCCCTAATGATGGTGGCATCATTATCTAATCATCTCTTTCATCATTTAATGTTTCTTAATATTGGATATGCCAATTAATTAGCCCTAAATATTAACGACCTGCATAGAACCAAATTTTCAAATAATGTTATTTTTCACATATTCGACTTAAAACATTTGTGCATCTATTGTTGATAACCTTAAAGGATAAGGATAAATAAATAAATATATATATATATGTTAAAAAGGACAAGGTAGGACTATTCTCTAACTCTGACAAGTAGCCACTGACATCGCTAGTAGTAGTAGTAGTCCTACTTCTACTTACTGCTGTCCCAATTGGTGTGACAGCCCTGTGGAATGGTACCAATATTGTGGCAGCCATCAGGTATTGCCCAACAGTAATTAGGCAGGCAGCTAATGAATGTTAGGATAGAGCACAGTCCTTCTCGAACACAAACAAACATAATATCATGCACACTCCACCCATTGCTTGAGGTTTAAAATTCTGAAATTGGGTTCAATACCTTTGTAGGTATGCATGTGATGTTGGGATCTTCACGATGATGGTTCGGATATATGATTTGCTTTCTTTGTGTTTACTCTACCGGTTCACCAGTCACCACAAGATGTATTAGATGAAAAGATGAAAGAACTGTACGGGTTATAATAATTTCTCCATTGGTATCCCTGCATCTTAGATAAAACCATCAATTAGAGCTCAACATGTACCCTTTTGAAACAAGATGCGTTAGCAGGTGGGTCGTTTCGAACAAAGGTAATGGATGCATGATGGCCATGAAGGCCAGGCACCATCCGTAGAATCCAATGGGCTCAATATATAGTCTTCGAAGAAAAGAACAGGCTGTGTGTGTGCAAGAGGCTGAAGACGTTGAAGAGCCCCAGTGGGGAGCTTTGTGGGCTGGCCACAATGTTCATGGGCCGTAAAACCACGTCCCCTCATGTGCACACCTGACAAATGCTTAACCTGAAACTATGATTATAGAAAGTTCAACTATTTTTGAGCATTCTCTCCAATCTCCTAGCTTCTGCCGTGGAGGGGGCGAAGAGCTGCTTCCTTAGTTATTGGTCTTCTCTAATAGTTCTTGTCATGATCATAAGATCTTCTAATGATGATTGGACATCGAATGGTTCCTCAAATTCTTCTAAGCATCACTAGATGTGCAACAACGTCTAATGATGAGGGGACACTTGATGGTCCTTTTAATGATGAAGATCACAGTCGCTATCTAATGATCTATTTCGCACTACTTCGTATCTTTGTTTCGGGATTCTCAGATTTAATTAGCCTCTTGTCTTGATCCAATATTTATTTTTCGATCCCACAATTGCATGTTTGTTTGTTAAACCCCCTCTGCAAGAAGTCCTTCAAATTGTTGACAGGTTTATATTTCCTGGAGAGTTCAACGAATTATAATCTAGGACTGCATGTGGGGGGTCTAAAAACAAATAAACTCTTTGATTAAGAGAGTTAGTCCTTAAATATGATTGGCTCGGGGAATATAATTTAATGATTGGAAAATACAATTTTACCTTCAGGACAGTTCCGATTTTCAAAGAATAATAAAATTCAAACTTCCGAATTCGCATGGTAAGTTTAATAGCAAAGGAACATCAAGTTGTACCTTTGCCACGAGTCCTGTTGCACTATACATATATATATATATATATACATACATGGCGTTTGACAGCTAATTAAAGATAATAGTTTTGATATTTTTCATGGAAAAAAGAATAAATATGAAATTAACCCTATACATATATATATATATATAATTAGAAGATTTACATGTGTGAAACACAAGATCATTTTTCAAGCCACAGGTTTTGAAGATGCTAATTAAGGCCTTCCATTTATTTTCTTGCTCTTTTTTTTTGGGGTCCCCCCTTAATTTCTTTTTAGTAAAAAAATAAAAAAAATGAGAGAAAGACATCCCCACTTTCATACAGCGGTATGTCCCATCAGTCTCAATCTTACAACTCTCCGAAAGCGGCCGTAGGTGCATCCTATCGTTTAATAAGAGCCAACCAAGCCACGTGCCCTTTCTATTAAATTTCTTTGTTTGGATAGATTAGTTGTCGATCGATCGATATCCCCCACTATGACCCATGCAAGATAAAAATCGGCACAATGCATGTCGACTTGACTCTCTAGAGTCTCTACCATGCATCCACATTGTAATATCTTCGTTCATCAAACTTAATAAATAATATATATATATATATATCTTGGGTCTATCATTCGATATTTGATATGGTTAATTAACCAGTCAACTCCGTAATTACAAACGCACGGGAATTTCTCTCTCTCTCTTTTCTGGCTTCAACCAACTTCTTTAAATTAATTAATTGATTAATTAATTGAGAGAGAGGGCCATCAATTCCACATTGCACTCAAACATGTCCACACATCCTCATATGAGCCATCCACTGTTGTCCACACTTTTGTAATTAGACATGCAGTTGCTGACGCTTTTAAGAGGCGGATGCAGGAATTGCTTCTGCAAATGGGAATTTGGTAAATCACATGCAGTTGCTCTCACGCATCCACAGGCTGTGTCTCCCGCTTTGGTGGCTCCAAATTAAGGTGTATGCACGCATGTTTGAGGAAATTGAAGAACACCAACCAAGAGTACACTACGTAATGAATGAGAAGAAATGAATTAAAGATCCGGCCCATCCTATAAGAATAAGGGTGGGGGGGGGGGGGGATGTGGAAACTTTGCTTCGCGTGCAAACTTACACCCACCTTCTTTTTAGATTATTAACTTGCTGTTGGGCTTAGGTTCCGGTCGTCCTGTAGGGCCGCAATGCCAGTATATATTGTGAGGGAGGGCGCCCACATGGTGGGCTCCCTGACACTTGCAGATCGCCAAGGGAGGGAGGGAGGGAGGGAGGTGCCCACACACACACAAGGACTTTGTGGAGGCCCAAACAACACACGTCGACAATGAACATCGCCGTCGGGAGGAGTCTCCATCACGAACTTTTTAATATCAGGACAACGAAAGTGAGAATACGCATCACTCGTCTTGAGGATATATGTACTTTTTTTAAAAATATATATATATATATATATATATATATATATAATTTTAGTTGCGCGCGACAGCGTAATTATTTCAAGCATATGAGGCGCGCATCCCAACTGATCTTAAGTATCACCACCGTTCTTGTACCTTGTCATTTAATTTGTTGTTGCTTGGTAAATTAATTAAGATCGAATTCAGGCATAACATAACATATTTAAATTAAAGTGACGACTTACGACTTGAGGGCATATATATATATATATATATATATATATGTATATTATATATATAGACTGGCAGTGGCCAAGATTGACTAGTGATCAAAATATAATGGTGGTGGACAGTGGCAGCAAATAAAACAAGTAGTAGCAATCGTAAATTACAACCATGCATTGAAGATTTGATAGTGATAGACTACTGGGGTATCATCACTGTCTTTTTTTTTTTTTGTTTTCTGGAGGGTATATCTGAGTGATCAACTACACGGTGGAATGACTCTCTCCACCATTCTCACCTTGAAAATTTTTAAGGATTAATGAAATATGTAGAGCAGAACAAATTAAACTTGAAGGTATATATAGAGCTTGTAATGAAGATCCGTTTTGGGAATTTCCAATATTGTCAGTCATATATATTGTTCACTTCTTCCACCGGCGAAGCAATATATGCAGCTTTTCCCACAATGCATATATATGTATGCCTATACAGTTGCATACAAATTAGGTTTGAAGATAAATGATCATACATCCTCAAATGTTATACATACTAATCTATATTCGTCGTAATAGACTCTCAAAGATCCATCGAACTGGGTGGCTGTTCAAGCTAGCGCTCCTCAATCAACTTGGATTGAGTGGACTGAGACTCACACAAATTAATTAAGTTTGCTATGCATGATCAGTTCACCCAAGTTAGTTGATTATACCTTTTTATCTTATCTCTTTCCCGGATCAATCAAAGGCATAATGCAGTGAGCCAGTGACTGCGCGCGTTGGCCACCCAACACCAGCACATCTAATTCGATCTACCGCATGAAGACATGCATGTCAGAAGTGTCGCCATCACCCTGATGCGTATGCTTTGGAACGACTGTCATTGGAGCAGCCCAAGCTCTCCGGCCCACACACACACATAATTATTCTAGATCGCAACAACAGCAAAGCTGCCTCCCATCCGAACCATGCACGCCGTTGTGTGGTGATCACCTCCTTCTGCGAAAGTGTCACCTACTGCCACGAGCCTGTCCTCTCTCTCTCTCTCTCTCTCTCTCCGTGTACATGTGTGTGTGTGTGTGTGTTGGGGTGTGGGGGGAGGGTTAATAATTATAGAGACAGTGAATAATTATGACCTCTGTTATTAGTGTTGCAAATGTACGTATTTCCTGAACTCAGAGGGTTGCGTTTATCTATATGGTAAGCAAACTAATTAGTGACCACATTTAGTGTTAATTAGTAAGCTTCTGGTAGGCTTTTTTTCACAAAACTGTTTTTCAAGTAGTAGCGGCAATTCAGAAATGGTATCGAAGTATCACATGTGATGATCGAATCTGCTACGTACAGTGAGTCCGATGCTGTCAAGTACCTTTGCATGAATATTTTTTGACAAGATTTTATTTATATAAAAATGAACCTTAAAGTCCTAACATCATCAACAACCTCTTACAATCATGAGCTGGATAACCTCCTCTACAGAATCAGATTACGTACGTAGCCGATTAAAAAAAAAGGGGGGGGGGCAACTCCTCACTTGTGGGGCAAAGAACAGCATTAACTTAATTATAAAACAAATCATGGAATCCCATGATACGGATGGACATTTGAACGTATGTATACCTTTGCAGCCGACACCCTTTCTGCACCCCCCAACTCAGGCGAGCGCGCGCGCGCACACACACACACACACACGCATACACTCCTCCCTTGGAGCCTTCCCACCGTGCGCAGACCTCCCTCATCGTACCCAGCCGGCTGGTTTTGACCACACGTTCTTGGAGCTGCGAGGACAAATTAATAATAATGGCGCCGGTGTTTGATGAGGGCATTGATGAGGCAGTTGGGGAACTGTTCTATATCGCTGCTCTCCCCTAACCCATCCACACACGCAGAGCCATGGCAGCAACCCCACACCCACCCACCTACATGGGCTGGGCGGGGCGGGGCGGGGGCCGGGTTCACCTTTTTACTGGTACCGGCGCCCATGGGGCCATGCAGTGATGAGAGGGGGCGTCTTCCTCTTCTTTGCGTGGATGCTTCCTTGGCTCCCATGTTGGTTTCTCGGGAGAGAGACCCCACCATGCTCGTTATGGGAGGGGGGGGGGTTGATAATAGAGCTGCCGGAGGAAAGTGCCAGTGCACCTTTCTACAGCACTCATGGCTGGCAGCTTGGCCCTCTGTATTATGGACCATGAAGGGACTCTCTCTCTCTCTCTCTCTCTCTCTCTCTCTCTCTCTCTCTCCAATCATGGCCACTTTGGGTCATCTCCACCACCTCTCCTCACCTCCCAAGCAAAGCCAATCATGGGTACTAGCTAGAGATCACCAATCTGAACCCGTAAAAGGGACTTTGTCAGAGGGGGATGAAATAAGCGCTGAAACGTAGGTTTCTTTCTTCACATTTCGTGCCATTGTGCATGCAAATTAAGCCGAGAAGACTTTGTTAAGGAGGGGCAGCAATGGGTCGCAGCAGAAGGCAGTTGCGTATGGTACTTGTCCTGGCTTAGACTAGAGAGATCGAATAATGCAATCAGCGTTAAGTTATTAATCAGTAGTAGTTCCGGCCGGATGGGTCACTTCAGGTATCATGACGCGCGCAGTTTCAGGTCACGTCTGAGTGTTGAGATTTAAGGGCAACAGTTCCTGGGTCTCATAACCCCCAACGCATATATATATATATATATATATATATATATATATATATATATATATATATATAGACTAAGGGTGTGTTTAATGCATATATAGGCGAGCAACATTGAGGATCTCGAAATCTTTCGTGATGTTAAAAGAGACCGCCGCATTAGAGGACAGTGTCTGGTTTTTAATTAGCTGTTCAATTTCCTAGCTAGGTTACAACAAATACAAATGAAAGGCTTTACAACGCACATGCATGAAAAGTGGGGATTAATTTCCTAAATTAAGGACATGGCAGAAAGGGAATTGCCAATCTATTTCTAATTACCCTCGACTGTAGCTAATTAATCCGTAACTTGTAGAAAGCCCATAATGCGTGGCTCCTAGATTCGAGGGTGTATATGTAGAGATACCTAAAATGAAATATAATATGATGGACTCTCATATTTATGAATGCCTACATATATATATATATAACTTCCTCCGAGGGTAACAGTACTTGAAAATACTGACATAATGGATCTCACACGAATAAGTTTAAAAAGATTTAATTCACTTCCCCCCAAGAACTTTAGATCCGCGTTTATTCAACAAACCCATAATTAAGAGGCTATCTGCATGTTGGTTATCTCACCATTCTTCTACAATGCATCTAGCTCCAAGTTTAACATATTGCGTGGCATCACAAACACTGGACGATGAAATATGATCAGTGTCAACATAAGTTTCCGTGATATTAGAGCAATACAAGAACGACCTGTTTGTATATCCTTTTCTCAGTTATTTTACGGGGGTCCCAATCAGATCTCTGTCCTTAATCAGAAGATCGAGAAGCATTCATCCTAATATATATTTTACCTCACGGTACTGTTTTTTCCATGTACCATACCAAAATCCTCCTATCTATTTCACCTCATATAAATCCTCCTATATATATATATATGCTCCCCTTTTTAATATACTGTGAACATGTGGTACTTCATAAAGAGAGTAAGTTGTACAGGTAGCCTTCCCCCGGCCCTTGAAAAAGACCACAGAGCTGGTCCTCGATCGCCCCAGTCCCAATCCCACATCAACCCCATATCTCGGAACATATATATCAAGACAAGATCCTGTCTTGTAAACTACGATCTTACAGTTCACGAGGGCTTGGAAAGTACGTCGCCCAACCAATCTTTCTGCAAGATTCCTACGAAGCTTATACACAGGATCGCAAGATTTGACTCGTGCGCGCTGAAGGGCGAATTGATGATGGTTGATGATCTCTAGGACGACTACGTGCACCACCCAAATTAAGTTTACTACAGCAATCTTTTAATTCGTCGAGAGGACTTCTTCGAGTTCCAGGCAAGGTAATCTACGACTGTGTTATGCTCCGTATTGTGGAATCCTCGATCCATGGGGTCACACAATCATATGATTGGAAACGCTGTTAGGGAAACTTCCAGTATTCCTTTGCAAGCCGAAACAGGAACAGGGAGATAACCACATTCCAGCTTCCTCGGTACATCTTGCAGTTGCCCTACTATGCTGATGATGCCGTACGTGGTCTCTCTCTCTCTCTCTCTCTCTCTCCCTGCTGTTTGCGTGTGGGTACGTACAATGAGAAGTGGATGTTCGGCGCCCTAGCTGTTGCAGATTACACGCTGGTGGTGCCCGATCGAGAAGAGAAGAAAGCAAGGAGCAGCAACCTCGGAGAACAGAGGGGCACCACCAGCCAGGACCTTTTCATCTACAGCTAGCGTACCCGTGGAGAGGACAACTCAAATAAACAGCCAAGATGCGGAGAGTTGATGATGATGTTGCATTGTTAGACCCCACACATACGTGCATGCATATGAGAACATGCGAGGACAACAACCGGAGCATTTATATATATATATATATATATATATATCCCTTCCATGTGGTGGTCCATGCATGTTCGTGATCGATCCTGCATCATGCATGCCATTCATGTGTGAGACGCGCGCGCAACCAAGATCCATGGTCGGAGGTGCACGGTGTTTCTGCATCTTTAAAAGGTACCTGCAGTAATTTCGTTTCTTCAAAGAGTTAGGGGGTCAATCTAATGGGGCTGCTCACCATGGAAGGCTACCCTACCTTGCTGCGGCTGGGACCCCAGCTCAGTGATGTGACGCCAGCGGAGCCGTGGCCGGCGGAGGATATATATCCACCGGTCGGTGGCGGTGGGCGCGCGGGGGATGGAACCATTTCATGGGGGCAGTTCTAAAGCGCCGGTATTGGTGTGGAAGTCATAGGATTCTGCAAGTCATGTTGTGCTTGGATGGACCCACGACAGGAAAACGACCTCATGCATGGGCCCGGTTGAAGTGCTACTACGCTTTTACATTAATCCCATGTGGGTATGTATATACGTAGTATATATATAGTTCCATGAGGATTAGAACATTTTGACGCTAATTAATTAGGTTGGGTATGGAGAGACCAAGATCGTTTAAAGGGTCATCAGTCTAATTAATTTATTCCCACATAATGTGATTGATCAGATTAACAGTTCACTGTACACCCTTTCAAGTTTAGGCTGATTTAGGATTCCTAGCTATCGATCACACCGGGGGGGGCGGGGTTTCAAAATTTTCTGAAAAATGATAAAATTATGGAAAATATTTTCTCACAAATTGAGAATTAATTCGTGGGACTTATTTTCCAGCTCCTTGTGTTTGAAATTGACATTAAATATTAACAATTTAAAGTGTTGCAGTGTTGACGTCAAGTTTTAATGTGTTAATATGAACATATATATATATGTTAATGCATCGGACGTAATTAGCTTGGCAACACCTTAACATATTAATTAATACATTAATGTATAACATGTTAATATATTTAAAGAATCAGCTTATTAATTAATTAATATAGAAAGATGTTGATGATTTAATATATTAAAATATTAACAAATTAATTAAGACATTTAATATGTCAATACATATGTCTTAACAAGTAATTAACATGCATGCTAATAAATTAATACGTTAACGCATGCTACGTTTTAACATCTTAACATCCTACTATATATATATATATATATATATATATATATATATATATATATATATGTTGATACGAACATCTCAATATCTTATCATTATAATGTGTTAATACTTTAGTACATCAACATGCTCATGAAATTATGGGAGAGTAAGAGTCCATCGATAAAAGAAGGAAATAACCGAAAAAAGAAACAACTATATCATCCGGTGAAAAATAAGGCCATGTGAGCTCACGAATTGTCGGGGTGGTCTCACGACCTCTCCCCTTTGAGACAGATCCCCGGTCAGATCTCAATTTCTCCTCTCTCCGTTTTTTTTTTAAAAATCTATCCAATAATAATAAGGCCACGCCCTAACGATGAGAGAAAGAGAAACGTACGTATAATTAAAATTTTCTCATTTTCTATCCACAACATTAGTGGCGATATAAAAAAAACTGGTTATTAATTATTAAATGGGTGTCAAGTGAAATAATACCCCCTAAAGAGTGAGAGAGACGATACATCTTCACTATTAATTACATGCACCAAATTGATGTGAGACTCTCATTTTGTCCACATCAGCGCGCCAATCGCGTATGTCAAAGCCTACCCAACTTATACGCTCTGTAACTTGTTGTCGTCAACTCTAATCGGATTTCCCCACCTCCTTAGTTAATTACCCATGCCTTTAATTGATGTTCCTTCCCATACACAGCACTGCAGGCGATAGACATGCATTTGCAGTACCGACGAAGTCGCACTCCCATTCGTAACCACAAAACGACAAACCGCCTGGGTCCCACTTCCGGTTGTCATAACGTGATTGGTGGGAGCATTAGCATGCAGTTGCACCCGGCCTTATCCTTGTGCCTCGCTTTGCGTTGGCGGGAGGGGGGGGGGCAGCTAGCCTTTGCGTCGTATCCTACTGGTCGGCTGTTTTTCACACTCCAAATTCCTATCGGCTGGCCAGCTTGGGACGTCTCTCCGGCCGGTTAGGACGGTGAGATCCAACAGTCACAAGTTTTAATAAGTCAAACTCAGCGTATAAACATAATATTTTAGATGGATTTATAGTTTTAAATTCCTTATAATTGAAGTATTTGAATTTTGTAATTAAATTGCTCGCATATGGCTCGGGCTCACGCTCAGACAAGGGCCTTCTATCTTGACGTTTCACATGGTAGCTAGAGAGGTGATTAATCCACAAGTAATTAACATACAAAAACTTTTCAAGTCCAAATGCACGGGAAAAACCGATATTTTTCTTGAGTTCTCTTCCATTCACATCGATCCAAGGGAGGCTTCGCAATGTGGGTGTGGACATGTTTGGGTGTCCCAGGACATGATATTGCTCCGTGCAATATATATATATATATATATATATAGGTGATGGTAACAAGGGGTTTGTATTCTTCAAGTTTTTTTGATAAAATGAAGAACTACATAAATATTTCCTCAGAAATGTAAGAATGATAATCTTAAAAATAATTCTTTTAAAAAATATACATTTCCAAATTTCCTCGAGAAATAGCTAGGAAATGGAAACAAGTGCTCACATATGCACACATGCCCCACGCACACTTTGCATATGCACACACACACACACACACACACACACACACACACACACACACACACACACACACACACACACAGAGCTTCTCATGGGGATAGGTAGCAAACTGATCATATCCCACAAGAAAGGAAATATTTTGATAAATAAAAAATCCAAGTAATATGTTCAATTGAAAACAATTGGAGATAAGCTTATAGAAGACTTGATTAGATTCAAGTTGGCGAAAGAGGGGGAGGTAAAATGAGAGAGAAGCTTTCATTGTCCACCCGTCTTTCTATCATACATAAACCACTATCAACTTCTAGAAGATTATAGTTGTTGAGCCCACAAAACTATACCATCATTAGGCCCCTCCTAGACACCAAAATAATTTACCAAACTGAAACCAACTAAGGATATAAATAGAGTACATATGGACCAGAGATATATACACATATCCATATTTTTTGTGTTATGGTAAAAATCAATTGAACTGAACTTGCTCAGTGCTTGCTTGGCAGGTGCAGGAAGCTGATCAAAGGAAAGATTGAAGAGTATGGGAGGTCTGTTAATTAGGAAGATATCTGACCTAAAAGGTAAAGGCACCAGAGCTTGACTTCAAACTTGAACTAAGAGTACTAGAAGGGGAATGTACCAGATGGACAGTCAAAGAGGGCAATAGAAATGAAGGTCACAAACGCAGTGGTTGCAAGTTAAGCCAATTTAGCTGAGCTAGATGTGCTTGGCCCAAAGATGATGCCAATATATAGTCCTTCATATATATATATATATATATATATAAAGGCTTCAAGAGAAGACCCTCGATCCGAGAGTACTCTAAATCAATGACATATATGGTTTCATCAAGGAGCATGTGAATGCATGCATGAATTGTATAAGTATTGGGTTGTAGGAGTTGTGAGGCAATACTATATCTATAAGACCCCTCTTACTTAGAATGAGATTGGCATAGCCAGTTGTTTGTGAAAGTAATTGATGAGGGATTAATATATCTTTGAGAATGTGAAAGCTTTTCTAAAGGGTTGATGATATATATATATATATATATATAGTAGATCCATATTCCTATATATATATATTAGGGACAGAACATAAATAGGCCCCAAATGCAGTCAACTCTCAATATATAAACAAGCCTAAGCGAGGAAGGCAATCCGAGGTTTAATTGCACCTTCTTGAAACAAAAGTTGATCATAGAGTGGCCGATTAATTTGTCTGTGAACCTGCCGAACGACACCCTTTTTCAATTCAGATGCAAGTTTCAGGATGATGCGAAATGCTGATTCTTTGAGAACATGGAAGTTTTTTGAGGGGTGATGATGCGGCAATATATTCAGGTCGGCTTAATTAATACAAGATGCAATCTGATCTTAATTAATCCATAAAATTCAATACGATACGTAGTGTTTGGATCAGATCTTTAATTTCACCTGCGCCTCCTTGTTAATAATTAAGGTAAAAAATTAATGGCCAAGCCTAGATGTAATTAAACTGATCCAATTGCACACAACTTCAAATGGAGATGATCAGATTGGGATCTCAACCTTCTAATAAATCCTATTCGATGGGTGAACATTAGTCTCTTGTTAAATTAATTAATCTGTTTTATTTGGATAACTATATCATTGTTATTATTTCTACTATTAATTTCAAGGAATTATATGCATTCCTAGTTTAAGCTCGTACTATGAAATTAGTTTGGAGTCCATTTGAGAGTCTGTATTAATTATTAATTCATCTCTTCTCATAACCTAAACAAATGTGAATTTATGTTTTGAGTTCACAGAAACCAATAAATCCGAATTTATTCTCATAAATCTGAATTTGTTTTCTTTAACGTTACCTCCTCTCTCTCTCCCCATCTTGTGTGTTGTGTGCGCGTATGCGCCTGCAACTCATGAGCGACAGGAACATCACTGGCAGTGTTTACCGTGAACAGAGAAGAAACGTATCCCGGCTCTCGCATTAATGTCACCATCACTAATGTCCCTAGTCTTTGTGGGGTAATCTACTGTACAGTGGAGGAGGAGGAGGAGGAGGAGGAGGAGGAGGAGGAGGGGTTATGGAGGCTTCCTCCCACAACAGTGTGACGTGGGAGGGACTGCAGCGAAAGATGTTTCCACACACCTACCCCTCCTCCCTTTCCTCTCCACCTTTATATTCCCCCTCCGTATGAACACATAACCCAACACCCACACAGGTTCCAAAGGTTCCCAATCCTACACACCAAACACACACACACACACACACACACACACTCTCTCTCTCTCTCTCTCTCTCACACACACACACACACATCACACACACAGGCATAAGAGAGACAGATAACAAACTTCCTCCCTTCCCCCCACCTTCTGGGTTCCCTGGGAAGGGCCTTCCTAGCTCTCTGCCCCGGAACCCACAGCACATCCCACCTTTGCTTTGCTTTGCTTTTGGCCTGCCTCTCCTTCACCAAAGGTGGGTCTTCCTTTATCTTTCCTTCGTCTCCCCTTTCTATTTCCCAAGGGGGAGCTGTCTTGTGGATGGGAAGAAGATGAACAGCTTCAACCCAGCTGAAGCCTACGGCCCCCCCCACATGATGTCCTTTGTTGGGTTGGAAAGCAGCAGCGGCAGCAACAGCAGCGGCCAAAGGCAGCAGCTTTGGGATTGGGAGACCACCACCCAGCAGGCCCCCAGCACCCCCGCCCTCCACCAAGCCTCCCTCTTCGCCAACGCCGTCAACCACAACAGCTCTTTTTATGGCTGCCCCGCCACCGTTCTCCCTCCCATGGGGGCCGCCACCGGCGGCGGCGGCGGCTGCGGCGGCGGGGGGTACCCCTTCCACTCGGCCGTGGGGGGCGGCTACCCGGCGGGGCTAATTAAGAGCGATGAGGACGGGGGCGGCGCCGGGCAGAGTATCGGGCTCAACCTGGGCCATAGGACCTACTTCCCTTCGGGGGACGCCGTCGCCGTCGACCAGCTGTTCCGGCGGACGAGGGGGATCTACCAGGTGAGCCAGCAGGTGACGCGGTGCCAGGCAGAGGGGTGCAAGGCCGACCTCTCGGGGGCGAAGCACTACCACAGGCGGCACAAGGTGTGCGAGCTCCACTCCAAGGCCGCCATGGTGGTGGCTGGCGGGATGCAGCAGCGCTTCTGCCAGCAATGCAGCAGGTGAGAGGGAGTGTTCCATAGGGTTTACATGGTGTAGTCTGACATATACGCTTGACTGGATGATCACACAGAACACCAGAAGACCAACGGCTCACTCACCCACCTTTCTTTCTTGATCCCTTCCACCTTACTATTATTTAGAAGGGAAGTACTCCTGGGGAGATAGTTCAAAACTTTATTTTTCTTTCTTTCTTTGGAATTTCCCTTTATCTATATCTATGATCATGTACATGGTAGATCCCTTAGAAATGAGAATAAAATTAGGTGAAGGAATGTTTTTCTTGAACTGGGAAATAATATTTTATACTGGGCTTGGAAGTTATCTAGCTTGGGAAAATAGTTGTGAGTTCATCAAGAAGATGATGCCCCTTTCTCCCACAAGCATACCGCTCTTCTGAGTTCCTCATTTCTTCATGTTTTTCGATCTTCTTGAAATTTAACAGTACTACGTTCCTTTCTGGGGGGCTATAAGATCATGTGGTAGCAAGTTTAACGGCACAAGTTTGAACATGGTGTAAGCCCTTCTGTCCAAAAAACAAAGAAAGGGTGATTTGATTCTTGTTCGTGTTGTTACTTTGTTAGGATTTTTTTATCATTTCATGATCCTATACTGTACTACTACAGTGGAGTTGGTGGGCTTGATTTGCACCACTGAGTTTTTTTTTAAAAAAAATGTTGTTGCCATCAGTACTCTTACAATGGAGATTTCCTCTTTGATACTTGCTTCTACTTTCACTTTTTCGATCCTTCTGATGGAGAGAACAGACTGCCACTGCTGCAGTTGCGATCATAGCTGCGCTCATGCTCTCTCTCTCTCTCTCTCTCTCTCTCTCTGCGGTCATAGCTGCGCTCATGCTCGCTCTCTCTCTCTCTCTCCCTGTATGAGAGATAGGAGTCCGTCTCTTGTTTAATGATGAATCTGTTTTCCAAATTCCAAATTTCTTTTTCTTTCATTTGTTTCGCGAATTATAGATGATCGATAATGGAAAAGGCCTTGCTCTTTCCACCATCTTCGTTTCATCAGTTGCACTGTTTTGGCTTGCAAACGGCTTGCCTTCTTTCAACGGGGAACTCAAGAAACACCTGCCCGAACAAGGGAATGGTTCTTGGATTCCTCGACATGGGTTTCTGTCCATTCACCCAAAATCTCTTTTCCTTGCTTTACACAGAAGATTTTGGATTTGTTATTCTGTGCCCCGGCGGTCCCATCTATATTCGTCTCCCCTTCTGTTGAAATATGTGCTCCCGGTCTCTAGAGAAGTGGACAAATGCCTGCATATGTGGCGCTTGTTCCCTTGTGGGTTTGTAGGCTAAACAGTGGCGCTCCGTCTTTGTCTCATGTTTTTCACAATTGGGTTGGTCAGATTCCACCCGCTGTCAGAGTTTGATGAGGCCAAGAGGAGCTGCAGGAGGCGCTTGGCCGAGCACAACCGCCGGAGAAGGAAGTCGCAGGCACCTCCCACGTCATCCACCGCAGCTAGTGATCGTTCTACTCCCCCGGACACGTCCACCACCACCTCCACGGACAAGAGCAAGCAGAGCTCCCCGAAGTCCATGAGTAACCTCGGTAACCATGGCTCTCTCTCTCTCTCTCGCTCTCGCTCTCTTTGTGTGACGCCAACGATTTCATGTCTTTCTGATATGTCCCCAACGCTGCGGTTTCGTTGTGGACAGCAGCTGCTAAAGATATCATCACTACGACTGTCACCAGCGCTAGTACCAGTTCCACTACCAGTCAGGCTAATATGAACTTGGAGGAGACCAAGGTCTACCAGAAGACGGCGACCCATTTGAGGAATGGCCCGGCTCTCTCCCTGGGAAGCGCTGGGGGAGCAGATAAGGGGGGCTTTGGCTTCCAGTACCATCCGCAGCAGATGCCCTGGGCTGTCATGTCAGACGAGAACAACGGTTCACAGGAGCGGCAGCAGCCGCAGCAGCGCATCTCCACTTCTTCCTCTTCCTCGGGCATCTTCTTTCAGTCGCAGAACTTCTTCTGCAGCAGCGCGAACGAGGCTACCCAGTCAACAACAGGCAACCACCAGAACAACCCCCTGCAGCTCGGCCAAGGCATGCTGGAAGTGGACTTCATCTGAAGCCCTCCGTGGTGACGCACGCCACACAGGGAGACCGGAAGACGACCTTCCACAGTCACATCTGTTGCTCTTTTCTTTATCTCTCCTCCTCTTTTCCCTGCTTGTTACATTGATGGGAATAAAGTTCTTAAAAACGACTCCAACGATGTTGAATGGTGGTGGTCTGCGAGGAGAGAAGATCGTGCAAGGGAGAGAACCAATTTGTTTCTTTTTTCCGATGCCCTCCCTGGGCTTTCAACTGTTTTCCTTATTTCTTCTCGCTGATCATCTCTCTCTCTCTCTCTCTCTCTCTCTCTGTGTGTGTGTGTGTGTGTGTGTGCACCCCCACCCCCATGTTACTTTCTTGTCTGTGCTGCCGCTGGGGGCCTGCATGAGAGGGGTACTCGTGATCCTTTTGTTTTAAGGATGGCCATGATAGAGAAGTTGCATTCAATGGTGGGTTGTGGGGGTGTGTCGAGAAGGAGATGGGGTTATGTACGGACTATCAGAATCATGTGGGCTTCCCCGACGTTTCTGACAGATATTATTAGAAGCATACCAAGCCCTTTCTAGGTTCGCAGACCTACAGGCTACGGCGATGTGTGCTGTTGGTGTTTGTGTTTTGCTGGGTCGGGGTTGTAAGACCGATACGATACTCCTCCGGATCAACATAAAGTCCCAAAAAGAGTGAAGGATTTCACTGGTGGGCATCCCAACCCGACTGGCCGATGCGGGCAGATTCGGCGTGTTCCGCCGGACTGCAGGGTGCGCATGCTCGGTGGGGGTTTTTTTTTTCTCTCCTCTCTTTTTTGTTGATGTGAAGCATTGAAGGGGGAATTAATGAAGTCTCTGCGCCGTGGGCATCCTGGGACGTCGTTGTTCTGCTGAAGCCACCTCTTTGACCTCGACTGGTGGTTGCCCATGGGTCACTTTGGAAAAAGAAAACAAAAAAACTAATTTTGGAGGGTCATTCATATATTCTTCTTATAAATTGTGCCTGTTTTAAGCGTTTCATATATTTCTCTTTTAAAAATAAATAAATATACATGAAAATTATTATTTACAAAAAAATCACTCCTACATTTGCGAATATATCACTATGTAAAAATTAATTGTGTAAAAAAATTATCATCGTAACTATCTATTATTATCTGAGTATTTAATCATGATTAATCTTAACTCGATACGAGAAAAGCTCGAGATATCCTTAACTAAAATAAAATAAAAATATCTTCTAACATCTCTCCCCTCTCATCAGTCGGAAAACCCCCTCCCCGTTGGAGTACTCCCCACCTTGCGCCCCTCTCTATCGGAGTAGCCTGCCCTCACCCTGCACACTCCCTCCCCGTCGGAGTAACCCTCCCACCCCACCGTGTGTCTCTCTCCCCACCGAAGTAAACCCCCTTCCCTCACTCACCCTGTCATTGCAACCCCCCTCCCCGTCGGGATAAAGCCCCCTCCCTCACCTCACCCTGTCACTGCGCCCCCCTCCCCATCGGAGTACACCCTCCCCCACCCCATCTTGTCATTACACTCTCCCCTCCCCACCGAAGTAGCCCACCAGGCCACCCTCCTCCTCATCATGTTCCCCTCTGACGGCTACACCCTCGTGGAGGAGAGTGACACTCTCCAACTTGGCTAGAAGGACCTCTGCCTCTTCACGGCCTCCGCCTAGAGGCCCATCAATAGCGCCGCCGCCTACGCCACCGCTGCCGCATGGTAGATCGATCGCAGTCGCGGAAATAGAAAGTCTAAACGTGTCGTGGCCATCTGAAGTAGCTCAGAGATGGAAGCGAAAGAGAGATGAATTTTTGCCTAAGTTTTATTCGCTTCTGCCTTCCGTCGAGGGTTTTTTCCCCTTGTTGCGATGGGGAAGAAAAGGTGTTATTTTCTTTCTCTTTATTATAGTAAAAATTGTTAAGTATTTATATGTGTCTCATTTAGTTAACGAGTCTCTTAGTTGAGGTGAAGGTTAGTGATTTGGATCTCACGTGTTTCATCTTTTTTGACATCAATTTAGAATAAGAATAAGAAAAAAATACGAGAATAGGTCATTCGCGAGATTCAAATATAAAACGATCACAAATCGATAAAGACACTCAACTAACTTATCTAATAAAATTTTTTATATTTAAAATAAAATATTAAATATATAAAACATATCGATTGTGAATCACAGATCGTTCGTACCGATCTTCAACTGTTATAATTTGGTACAGGCGATTCGTCTCGTATCAAATTGATTTGTAAAATCTCGATCACACATTCGTTATCTTTAACAGGGGTATATATGTAAAAATAACTTGTATTAGACCGATTCGTAAAATCCTAATCACATATTAATTATCTTTAACAGAGGTATATATGTAAAAATAAAATTATTTTTCTATCTATTTTTCCATCGGCGTCATGTTTTTATCGAAGGAGATACATTAAAATGTAAAGAGCGAGTGTGTGGGCGCGTAGTGCGGAGCTTTCTTTTTCAAGCGAGGATTGAGAGGAGAAATTTGAGTTCATGTGTGGCTTCGTAAAGCCTATCGATCGTCGAGTGTTCTTTGCAGGAAATGATGTACAAGAAAAACAGTCTCTTAAAGTCGAAGAAACAATCGAGAATTTTCGGCTTTAATTTTCTTAATTAGGAGGGACTTATAAATCTTCGTCCAACTGATCAGTCACCTGATTAAAAACAAAATAAATCTAAGTTTTTTTTTAAAGGGGGCACAAAGCCATTTACTTAGTGCCGTCTTTTTTAACCATCGATCTTTCCAAGAACGGTACAATTTTTTTAGCGGCAGGTAATAATGTAAGTGGTGGCGTCCAAATGGCATCTGTGACGGGCGTCCACGTACACAGTTTAGCTCCACATATCTTCTAGCGTGAGATTTTCACTTTTGGGTCAACATAGAAAACCCCTTTGCCCTTTACCCAGTACGGTAAATGCCCCGCTTCCAATTTCTTCCTTCATGGGTGTTTTAATGTCATCCCCACCTCCACTACATATTGATTACGGCACTTCGTCGTCCGTGTGATTGGGAACGGAGGGCTGAGCTGCGGACCCTCCCCCACCCCCCACCGCCGTCTTCTTCTGTGCGGTGGACTCCAGAGATAACGATTTCCACGTGGTGTGTCCCATGTGGGAGGCACCGGCCGGGTGATGCACGGAGGGTTTGTCAAATGGGTCAGTCCGTCGGTTCCTCGTGGGGTCAGATACTCTTATTATTAGTCGAGTTTAAAAATCCTACTCGATTAAACCTGTGAGTCTTATTTTAATTTTGAGTACGACTCGTTGTCTAACTTTATTAGTTCTTTTTTAATTTTTATTTTATTTTATTTTATTTAAACATAAATAAATTAACATTTGAAATTTTAATTGATTTAATAAAATTGTAATAGATATATTAATTTTTATTTGATTTATCGGATTAGATCAGATCATGTCAAATTTAAGTCTTTGAAAAAATTAAATCTCCCTTGACCTGACCCCACATAACTTGAACCCAAGTCTGATTCGAACGAGATCGGGCCGGATCTACCTGAACCTAACCCGAGTCCGACCCTGCTAGGTGCATGCAGTGTTCCTAGTACAGACGGGGGGTACTGTGCACCACCAGGCTAAAGACGTGGCTCTGTCGATATAAAACACAACTTTATTGTGTGTGTGTGTGTGTGTGTGTGAGGGGGGGGGGGGGGGGGGGAAGGGAGAGGAAGGGAGAGAGAGAGCGAGTGCCCCCACCACACCAACCCCCGCCCCCCACCCCGGCAGCTTCCTTCGTCTTCACCGCACCCCCTCTTCTCCCTTGGACGCACTTGCCCCATGGCACATACAAGGATCGAGGGAGGGAGGGAGGGGGGGGGGGTTGGGTTGGGTCCCACATATCTCTGCTGCCGCTGCTGATACCTGTAATCCCATCGATCGATCGCCCCCCCTTGTGCACTATTGAATGATGTCTTCTCAGAGTGAGGCAACCGGCCATGCCCCTTGAATGAGTGACAGCCTTCAAATTGAATGTAGGGTGAGGAGGGCTCCTACCGCGCGCTCCCTGTAGGGTAAGGTTCAGATCGGACGATGAAGCTCACAGAATGTGAACTATTAAATATAAGACGGCACCTTGTGATTCACTAGGCTTTGATTCTTTAGTCATCGTCGTACAAGAAAAAGGGGAAGAAAAAAAAAAGATGAGCTTCTTAATTATAAGATGTTCTCTTCAAAAAAGTTATTCATTCGAGGGTTGTTCGGTTCGACGTAATTAAATAAATATCGTAACGTACCTTATTGATTAATTTTATCCCGTGCGCATATATTATAATATTTTATGTAATTAATCTTATAGTATTTTACGACAGGACAAAATATATATAGCCCATTTTATTACAATGTCACCTCGGTGCGTTCGTAACGTCCAACGGATCTGATGCCCATAGATGTGCAAGAATTGGTAGAAAAATATACATGTGAAATCGTGCATAAAAATTCCGAAATGGGCTATAGTCAACATGCAGCATTATGTAGTTGTAGAAGAAGAAGAAGAAGAAGAAGAAGAAGAAGAAGAGAAAACACGCTGCAGGGTTGTGTACGTAGCTTGACATCTTTTGTCTATCTATGTTCGCGAGGCAAAGCATGTTCAGACTTCTGAATGACATGGTTGCCAGGACTTTGCACAAACCTGGATCCCGGCCACAAAGTCTAATTGTAAGTTCTAAAGTCTTCACAAAGATTAAGCCACAGACGGCAAAGGAGATGTCATCACCCACGTTCTCACGAACATGGCTTCCCAAAGGGGGCCATGGGGTGCCCCTTGTCACAAGGAGTACTCTTCTTCACCCAAAACGGTGAGCCACCTCTCGATCCACATGCATGCAGCACCGTCTGCCCCGATCATAACCCAAGCAAGAATCTCCACCATTTGATTCGCCAGGATCCAAAGTGACGTATGCATATATATATATATACCGTGTCAATATGCATCTTTGAATGAGTTTGATTAAGTTTATATATCGGCGACTCTGGGTTTAACGTTAAACTCGTCATTTTACGGTGGTTTGAGTGTAGATGGTCTAAAAATGCGTTTAAGATAATTAAAACTTACTCAATTTCATCATGAGCCCCATCGAGACCTCCACACAAACAAGTTTTCCATAAACCAATTAACTTGGCTCGGGTCTGAAGATGGGCTTTCATGAGCTAGCTTACACTCAAGGCCAACTCAATAAAAAAATGTCAAACACGTGTGTTTATGATAAATGATTCTTATTATAGTTATCGTAAAAATTTTAGTACGGGTTACTGCCAGTCGCATCAAACAACCTCTTTTAAGTCTAATTTGATAACCGATTAAGATGGGGACGAGTAACTTATAAATATATCTCGGGTGATATATCCATCCCTTATTCTAACCCACCTTTAATAAGTCATTCCACTTCTTATCATGGGAAATGAGAAAAATTCATCCTAATCTCTATTATATGATTCTGATTAAAAAAATAAATCAAATTATCTTAATCAAATTTATTTCATTATCAAAGTGAACCTTAATATTTCATGCGGAGCTAACTAACTACCTTGAAAGGTGTGTGGCATTTTGCTTGCACAGTTCCCCATTAGGAATTGTAAGGATCCACATATCGACAAGGATCTAATTAATGCCGAGAGAAACGTTCTAAAGTTGCTGTTATGTACACGAAACCGGAGTACGAGAGTGAAATGATTAACACATAATAAGATTCTAATCCCGAAACTAAAATTATGGATTAGGCGGCCGGCTTCCCTGCTTACTTGGGAGCTGTTAAGCATTAATTAATTAATCCTTCCCATTTCCCACCTTTTCTTACAACAAAGATTCCATCGTACATGCATTGCTGTGCAATCTCACTAGTTTCGTGTTGCCGAGAGCACATTTTTTATGAAGCTGCTCGGACAAAGTTAAATCATGTTGTCGTCACCGATTAATATTCTAGCGTATGGTTCGAGATTTCTCGCCACCCCCAAACTGTCTGCCTTCCCAACCCGGGTTTGACATGCTCCCTGGACACTTAAAAAACGTTTCCTCTTCAACGGCTCACATCCTTGACAAGCTCTCCACGCCAGCGTTTCAGAAGTCAGCGGTTGAGCACAACTCACGTCCGAAATCTCATCGTCCTCACCCGTGTCAGGAAAACAATGACGACTCCTCACAAATATAGGAATAAATATGCACGTAATAAGAGAGGAGGAAATAAAAGACGAGAGAGAGATAGACAACGTACACAGATGTACTTAGCTTGGTCAGATTGAATGCCTATGTTCACCAAATTTTTCCCAATTTTCTTTTCTACGCTAACACTAAAAATAAAGATATAGCAACGGTGGTCTGACTCTCTGAGAGTCGTCTTTTTTTAGATTTCCAAGTTAGATTTTTCTTATTCTCGATACAACATATGTATATAAGAACTATGAACACTGCCTAACAAATATTCCCTGATCAGTAAACGAGAATATTCTCTCAATTATTAGCCCTATCCTGTAATCGATTACAACGGTAAAGGCACCATTTTACATACTTCTGATTATATAGAAAAACCACGTGCATTGCTAAGGACGTATCGTCCATTTTCTACCTCGGCCCTATCTGATCTTCCATTTGTTTTGTCCGGATTTACGGCTTAAACGATATATCATCTAAACTCTTCCATTTAGACAGTGTTCCGTCTAAGTCACGTTCAGTTTCTAACTTAGATGATGTATTATCTAAGTTCTTCTACTTGACGGTATTGTCCAAGTCACCTTTAACTTCCGTCTTAGACGATGCTTTAACTTAGACGATACTTCTACTTAGACAATACTTCATCTAAGTGACTTATACTTCATCTAACTGAATTTAGACGATCTATCGTCTAAATCCCCTAAACTACTCCTGTCATTAAATATTCACCACTTTGAAAAATGTGTCACATCTAAACAAATCTCCACCTTGACGAATATTCAAACTCTAACCTCCACCTGTTAGCACCCGGTGATGTTGAGCAAATCTAAGTAGTGTTTGAATTTCTCTACTGTGACTTGCTTTGTCAATATGTCAGCTACATTATCTTTGGTCCCCACCTTTACAAGATCAATTTCTCCAGCACTGAGCAATTTTTTATCTTGAGAAACCTGGCAACTATATGCTTCATTCTGGCATAATAAATCTAGTTCTTTGTCAAATATATTGCACTCTGGCTATCACACTGTAACTGGACTACCTGTTGACCCATACCAAGTTATGCTAATAATCTCCTCAACCACAAAACTTTCTTGGTTGCCTATGTCATTGTAATATATTTTATCTCAGTCGTAGATAGTGTTCTCACTAACTATATGTAACATAGATCTCCAAAAAATAGGCCCTCCACCCAAAGTAAACACATACCCTATTATAAACCTCTGCATATCCCTAGCATAAATTAATAGCATCAACATATCTTATAACTAAAACACTTTTGTCATTTCCTGAAGAGGCGAGATCTCGCACCTGATCGCAGATCATCTAATCTAGTGAAAATGAGCCCACTGATGAGATCACTTCAGGCCATCCTAAGAGCAGGCCTGCAAGGGAGGAAGAAAAGATCAGGGGGACCTGGGATTGGGATCTCAAGGAAAACATTCCGATGTCTAAGTCAGTGCGGGCAAGAGCAATGAGCAGGAGACAACAAGGAAGTTAAGGGTTAGGGATCGCTCTTCACCAGTTGAGTGGCCTAGGTTTGTTACCTACCTCCTGCGGGGGGGGGGGGGTGATTTCTGGGATTAAATAGTGGTGAATTCCCTTAGCAAATCTACGGAGACTACGGAGGGGAGTTACGTCCTTCAATACATATTCTTACTATTATAGGACTCCTGCCATTCTCTTAGCCCTTCTGCCTTCTCTGCTCTCATGCTCTCGCGAGAGATCAGCCTTCAATGAGGCTGAATAAGTGCTAGGCCGGGATTGGCTTCTCCCAAGCTAAGCGGGTGTCATGACATGAGCCCATCCACCTCTAGAGGAGGGTTATCCCTTCAGGGGGACCGAGACAGCCACGTATCTCCCCGACTTAAGCGCCCTTCCGAGATAGCTCTCTCGACAGCTTTCCGATATCTCGGGTAGGTGGAGCATCGAGGTTTCTCCTAAGCTAGGGAAGTCCTTCGCTCTGCCAACAGGGCCCGGGTTGGATGACGCTTTTCCCTGGCTCCTATCGCACGGGCTTCTGGTAAGTGAGCCTTGTGCGTTGAGTTAGGTTGTCACTTACTGGCCAAGTATGCCCTGGTGGGGTTTGGGCCTTACCTATAATGGGCCGCGAATTTTTCCCTCTTCATTTCATATATCAAATTGGATCCCATGATCGAGTGTTCCTTTCAAATACTTGAACACCCATTTCAGAGCTTGTCAATTCTCTTTACCTAGAATAACATGAACTTGTTAATAACACTCAGTGTATGAGCAAGATCAGGTCTGGTACATACCATGACATACATTAGACATCCAACTGTATTTGCATAAGGAATTTTTAGCATCTCCTTCACTTCATCTTCTGTCTGTGAAGACTGTGCAATAGATAATCTGAAGTGACAGGCTAAAGGTGTATTTACTAATTTGGGATTGCTCATGCCAAATTTCTCCAACACCTTTTAGATGTGTCCCTTCCGTGAGATCTAAAGTTTTCTTGCTTTCCTATCTCTAGAGATTTCGATCCCAAAGATCCTTTTAACAACACCTAGATCCATCAGTTCAAACTTTTTGTTCAACAAGAATTTCAAATGATTAACATCATCCATACTTTTAGCAACAATCAGCATATCATCCACATACAACATCAAGAAAATATAGGTACTATTTGCAAGCTTTCTAAAATAAACACATCAATCATTCTCACATAGGGTATAATCAATCTTTAACATAAATGTGTTAAAATGGTTGTACCACTACCTCGGTGATTGTTTCAATCCATACAGTGATTTTGTCAACGTGCATATAGATTTTTTTCCAGCTGCCTTAAATCCTTCTGGTTATTCCATAAAAATTTATTTCTCGAGCTCTCCGTAGAGAAAAGCAATCTTGACATCCAGTTGTTCTAGCTCCAGATTTAGTTGAGACACCATTACTAACATAATTCTGAAAGATGTATGCCTCACTACTGGTGAGAATATTTCATTGTAGTCTACCCTTCCTTATGTGTGTATCCCTTTGCCACCAATCTTGACTTGTACCTTTCTTCTTCTTTATCTGGTGTTGCCTACTTCTTCCTGTAGACCCACTTACACTCAACAACTTTTTTCCTTTAGGGAGCTCTTCCAGCTCCCGCGTCTGATTCTTATGTAGAGATTTCATCTCTTCCATCATACCTCGAATCCATTTTTCTTTTTTCCTGACAAGCTATAGCTTCCTGAAAAGAACTCAGATCTCTACAACTACTAATCAGAGTAAAAGAAACCATATCTTATTGGCGATATGATAGCTCTCTTGGGTCTTCTTGAAGAACTCTCTGCTACTCGTATGGTTACTATTGCTGAGGATTTTTTGAGGTTTCCCTTGTGCTGTGCCATCTGTTCGTGAGCTATGGCCTAGCTTCACTTGCACCCTTGACCCCTCTGCTTCTATCTGTGCATCTGCTTGAGTGCCAATTTTTCTGTTAGTGTGTTCAACATTGTCCTTGAGCACAGATGCCTCATCAAACACAACATCTGCACTATCTCTCACATTCTTATCTTTTGGATCCTAGAACTTGAACTCCTTTACTCCTTTTTTGTATCTAACAAATATACATTTCCTTGATTTTAGGTCCAACTTGGATCGTTGCTCACTCTGGATGTGTACATATGTTGGACCTCCAAAAATTTTTAAGTCTGAGTAGGATATCTCCTCTCCTCTCCAGACTTCCTTAACAAGATATCTCCCCTCCTCTTCAGACTTCCTTAACAACTTTCTCAACCACTTTGCCAAAGGTGACCTGTTAACCAGATAACATGATGTGCATATAGCTTCAACTCAGAAAGACTTGGGCAAGCCAGTTTGTAGCCTCATACATCTAGCTCTTTCAAGCAGTGTTCAGTTCATCCTTTCGGTCATCCCATTTTGATGTGAGGCACTAAGAGTTGTAAACAACCTTAGAATCCCCTCATTCCTACAGAATTCTATGAACTTATTTGTTGTGTATTTTGTACCATTATCAAACTTTAAACATTTCATTTGTCTACTAGTCTGCTTTTCAACCTTGGCCTTCCACTGCTTGAATTTAGTGAACACTTCTAACTTTTGCTTCATGAAGTAAACCCATACTTTTCGAGAGTAATCATCTATGAAGCTCACAAAGTATAATGCATCTCCCAATGATGGGGTTGACATCGGTCCCCAACCATCTGCATGTACTAATTCTAGAACATCTTTACTTCTATGTGTAGAATTCTTGAATTGGACTCGGCACTTTTTCCCCAATACACAAAATTTATAAAATTTACTTTGCAAGATTTTATTCTTGGCAGCAACTTCTCTTCTGGAGTTTCATCATACCTCTCTCACTCATACGCCCTAGTCACATATGCCATAGAGTGATCCTCAGTACTGCTCTTTACTGAAGATGATACAACGACATTGCCTACAATTGTACTCCCACACAACCTATACAAATAGTTCTCAGTTTGCTTCCCCTTCATAACAACTAGAGCACCTTTCAAAGTCCACTACTTGGAGCTGCAGACAGACAAAATCCAGACCTCGATCTATGAATAACCTAGAGATATCAATTTTTTTTAAGTTCTGGAACATGCTTGACATCTCTTAGTGTCCCGATGACACCATCATGCATCCAAATTCTAATGTTCCCAATACCAACTACCTTGTAGGGGTGATCATCATCGAGCACAACTGTTCCACTCTCATAGCTCTTGTAGGTATCAAACTAATCCCTGTGTGGACAATAATGGAACGAACATCTAGAATCGATGGTTCAAAATATAAGAAAATGATCATTATCTGATGATGCTACCAACAATTCTACATTATCAGTTGGCACTTCTGCATCACTAGCTCTATTTGATGTCACACTTGTTGAATCTGCCTGAACAACTCTCTTCCCCTTTGCTTTCTACTTCGGCAGAGGACAGTCTCTTTTATAGTGTCCCTTCTGATGACATCTATAGCATTCTGCCTTCTTAACATTAGATTTGGACCTTCCTCTATTCTTCACCCAATCTTTATCCTTAGATCTTCCACGACTTTTGTCCCTAGCCATCAAACCTTAGAAAGATGTTCATTCCTGTTGCATCTCCTCCTTGTCTCATTTGACCTGAGGACTGTAGTAACCTCCTCAAACGACAAAGTCTCCTTACCATAAATCAGTTTTGTGATCAGATTATCAAATGAAATAAGTAACTAGCATAGCATCATGATGACTTTATCCTCATTATCAAGCCTCGTCTTGAGTTGTGATAGATCACCTATGATCTAGTTAAACTAGTTGATGTGTTGAATCAGATCTCCCCCATCGATCATCCGAAGACTATACAACTTCTTCTTCAGGAATAACTTATTGGTGATGCTCTTGGCTATATACAATGTCTACAATTTTTTTGCCATCTTCTGTGACATCACATCATATTGGACCGAGTCTGTAAGACACATCTGAATTGTATTGAAAGTTATCTGCTCCAGTTCCTTAAGTCACCTTCAGTTTTCAACTTAGACAATGTATCACCTAAGTTCTTCCACTTAGACAGTATTCAGTCTAAGCCACCTTCAACTACCAACTTCGACGATGCTTCAACTTAGACGATACTTCATCTAAACAACTTATACTTTGTCTAACTTGAGTTTCGTCTATTATGAACTTAGACGATCTATCGTCTAAGGCCCCTAAACTACTCCCGTCACTGAATATTCACCACTTTGAAAAATAAGTCACATCTCAACGTCAACTTTTTTGGAATGGTTCATATTCCATATGATTCCTTCTGGGGATCTGATATTATACATATCCACGTGCTAGTACCATTAGTTATCATGCATGAGAGAACAAATATGGTGGTAGCTCGATGTAAGGGTGCATGGGTATCCATTCTTAGACCACACTTTAGTGAACAAATGCTAATTTTTTTTGCCTACCTGAGTTCAGAAGGACAAAATTTCACTCTGTTGGGCATATTATACAGTGTTTCCTTGTAAGGATTACATGGAGCCGGATAATTTATTATCGACAACTTGAGGAAAATCACATTTATACAGATTTGCGAAGCAAATATAAAAGCCATAGCCTATTTACATGCACGAATTATATAAATAATAAGTTAAAATCTCCAGCAAGAAGGTTAATTAGTAGGTTACTGAATATACATTCATAGATACATACCAATATGCATAGACAAATAATACAACATAAACACGTAGATACATACAAATATACATAGACACGTACATTCATAGACACATTAATTTATGCAAATGCTTAACGCCCCTTTTTCTTGCATAAGGATTCTTCGTGTCCTAGTCGAAGACAGTCGAGGCAAAAGAAGGAAGGGCAACTCCGAGTAGGAGGCAGCGAGTT